>RJWM01004830.1:62468-97833 GCA_004363535.1 Dasyprocta punctata
AGAGCCCAGATCCATGCTGAATGACCCCACAAGCCAGCAGTAGGATTAGGGTGGGGTGTTGGTTCTGGTGCTTTCAACTCTACAGAAGTTCAGGCTGATTCTGGCTTCTGATTGTGGGGTGGGGGCTGAATTTTTCAGCCTACAATACTCCAGGTGTCTCTTGCTGGTTGACCACAGCTCCCTGATCCTAGACATCTCCCATGGTTGTCACTAGGATTTCAACACTGGAAGCCTCAAAATGAGACCAACCCACAGCTGCTCTGAATCCCAGCTTCAGTTGGCCACTCCCTAAAATGGTGTCATTTGGACTGGAGTCACTCACCAGCCGTTGAAGTGTCCATCATTCACTGCTTCATTGCACTGGTGTGTTTCTCTCTGGAGACCTCTGGAATCACCACTTTCACTTTGTCTCCAAAGATGCGATTCTCCTCTCTCATGCCACAGGTCTGGGAGCTGGAGAGAAAGTGCTGATTGCCCCTTGCTTTTCCTGTATTGAAGTCTGTCTCTTCACTTTCTCTGTGGGCTCCAATTTTTCCTTCAGATCTTTCCTTGGTCCCGGGGATCAGTCTCCCTGTTTCTTCACAAGTTGTTATTTCCCAGTGTCTGGATGTTGAATCTTAGAGACATGGATTTGGTGCTGTTTACCACTCCACCATCTTCCCAGAAGTCCCCTGGATTTGCCAGTTCTAGAAGGTTATGGAGTGCTTTCCAGGCCTCAAATTAATTTTACAGGTGACAAAGGAGCACCTGATCTGACCCCAGGCAGCCAGGCAACATGAATTAGGACAGATTTTAGAACACGTTGGATCCATGGAAGAGGCCAATGGGACCACACCAGCTATATCGCTGTGTCTACATGCACAGGTGAATCCCTGGTGCAGACTCTCCAGTCACCCAAATGAAAGTGCAGTGAATATGGTATCTATTTGTTCTTTGAGTGACACCAAGAACTCAATCTGGAGGTTAGGTTGGGGATATTCCTTTACAATCCCACCAGAGAGTCACAGAGAGCAAGTATCCACTTACACTGACTTCGGGGTTTGAAATCACAGGTTAGGGACTTGTCAGCCTGAGATGGCTGATTGGCCAAGCAATGAAAAACTTGTCAATTCAAATGCTCATTCCTAGGAAATTGTAGTGGGTACAGCAGTAGGCAGTGCTTATGGGCACATTAGTTCCTTTCTAAAGAGCAAATGAATGAAATTCCCATTGAAAATGGCAGAGAATTGTGTGCTGGCATGGTTCTTGATGCTGGAGATACAGGAGGGGAGACAGAGACTGTGCCCAGAAGGTGCTCAGAGTCTGGAAGCACATGTGCAGCATTGGCACCTGGGATCTTTGGAGCCCTAACCAGACCCATCCAGACTTGGCCAGAAAGCCCAGCAAATGTTAGGATCCAGCCACACTATCTTTAGCCATTTTTAGTTCTCAAATCTGCATTTGGAAACTGTCATTTGGGATACTGACTCTCCATTAAATTTCATGAGATTCTGATTTGATCCGCCCTGAATGTAGTGTACTCCAAGGACGCCTCCCTCTTCCCTTCCTCAGCCTTCCAAGTAGTAAAGAGTTCCAGATGTGCCCATTACCTGAAGACCTTCCTAGGGCCCTGTTGGAAAGGCCACCTCTGCTGGATGAACTGAACTCTCCAACCCCCTGTCTCACGACCCACCTGCATTTCCTCCAAGATCAAGACCAAAGCTGCACTGTCAGGTAAGGTACTGACTGGATTTCATCTGTTATCTGGCTGCCCTGGACCACATCCCTACCCCTCAGCCTATTACCTCTCCTCAGAAGAATCAGACATGGCTGTAGTTGCAAGTAGTTCTCTTCTCTGAATATTGAGAGTCATTTCAGTACAACTAAAAAGTCCAGTGACTTACTGGCAGGGAGAAAGTAACCTTTTAGCTACATCAGAATTGTACAAATGAAGACAGACTGGATTGCACCAATCACCTTGACCCTGTCCCATCCTTCCCATGCCATTTTTTGCTTTGGTTTTTTGCTTTCTTTTTCCTACTTTCCTTATAAGAAGAAATTATGGTTTTTAGGACCAATTCCCCAATCAGATACTTCACTTGGAATACCCAGTGGCTGCTCACTGGGCTATAATTACAATGAAATACATGTGTCTTGGCAGATGAACAAAGCTTATTGCCCTAGCAATAAGAGACTCAGCTAGTGGCTTCATTTCAATTGTTGATGACTCCAGAGCAAACCAGGGAACTGCTCCATCCTAAGGAGGCATTGGGTATTGAGACCTGGAATCCTCCCTGGAACTGAGCTCACATTAGAAGATGGTGGGGCAAGAAGGGTGAGGTTTTACAGGCAGAGAGAAGAGCAAGATATATGGCATAGGGACCTGCCTAGTAGAGGCAGGATATGACAGGTACAAATTAGAGTAAAAAAACCCTATGTGACTGAGGGGCCAGTTACACTGGTGATTGGTGGAAAAATAATACCTTTTCTTGGAAACTTCTCATCTGTGCTGTTACATGGAAACCGAGGTTCAGAGAAGTTAGCAAAACAAACCACCTGGAGAGTGGATGGGCATTTATTGTCCTTGTCCTCCAATACAATTAGCCTAGGTGACATCTGTCAGTTGGTCCTCCGCTAAAGTATTAAATGAAGGGTGTATCCTGTGGGTGTTTGACTCTGGGGTCACCACTGAATGAGCTTTCCTAAGCCATTGCCTACAGCCCTGTAAAATGTAACAATCCTTAGTACCCATTTGGAATATTATATTTATCAAAGGAAGAAAATATGCTGATATATTTCTGTATGATTCATTAGAATTTAACTCTAAAGTTGCTTTTCATTTATCAGAATGTTCCATGCCACAGGCATGCAGCTGGTTGAAATTTTTCTACACATAAGGGCCCTAATTACTGTTAAATCTCAACTTACTTAGTGCAACTTACTCAAAGCCATACTTCTATTAAAGGGTTAGTATTAAAGGCTTAAGTCAATCAAGGACACATTGATGCCTTACATAGTCCAGGAAAGTTCTCCTCGAAAAGGTCCTCTTCTTTGTACCTTGTGTGATGTACAAGCCCACGTCTCTTTGGAAGCTCAGCTGTCACCTATTTTAAACAGAACAGGCCTACTGTATCACCTACTCTGTATCTACTCTTTCAGATGTGCCCTCCCTGCCTTGTTCGTAGCCTTCCTTCAATATAACCTGTACACTCTCCATTATAACCACAGACAACTATTCAGAACTCATCCATGGCAGCCGGTATAGCAAAAGTAACTGCCGGTGATTTGGCCAAAAGCTGTTAGATTCCTACCTTCACACAGTAAACATTTACTATGTGCCAGATAGAAAGGATATGAAAGTGAACAGACACACACCACACTTCTGGCCGTATACATTCTAGATCAATTGTGGTGAATCTATGGCACATGCTGCAGAGGCCAAGAGTCAGCATGCGAGCTAAGTCGTTCCAGCCAAGGTTTGACAAATTATCAGCACGCATACAGTAGCAAATATCACATTAATTGTGCAAAAAAGCATGTCAAATGCAGACTTTTATCTGTTAATAAAAAGCTGGTTTAACATTGAATGCTGTTATTGCATGCTTAAGACAAAAGATGTTAATGTATGAGTTGTCTTTTCTAAAGTAGAACCTCAGTATCCAGGTTTAAGTGCAGTGTTGGCACTTGGTGATAAATGGGTTTTGGGTTGGTTTGGGTACTTGTTCTCTAAAAACGTTCACCATCACTGCTCTAGATGTTTAGTTTGTCCAGTCTGCCATCCTCACCTAGCGGGGAGGACAGATGGACAGGATTCCACACAGATGCTGAGTGGGGTATCACAGTTAGATTCAACTGATAAACTAGTCAACAGCTCCATTTCATGGGCAGAGACCATTGTGAGTCTTAGCAGATTTGGTACAGACTCTTAATGTAAAAGGCAAGCCACTCATCATTAGCTAATTAGCTTGTCATTCCAGACATGGGCTCAGTAGCTATCCTTCAAACCACAACTTTATTCTCCTAAATGTTAAGGGTACCAAGGACTGAACTGTCTTGTACAGATGGCCAATAACCCAAGTGTGGGCCAAGTACCTTCACTGTATAGATACATTGTGTAAGTTCCACTGGTCTAATCACAGGAATTCTTTTAACAGCTACTGAGAACCACTCAGTTTGGGAACAAAAGGACAAAAGTCCCTGCTGTTCCCATGGTGTAGGAAAACACAAACATAAACAACAACCATGCAGTGTAGCAAGTGCTAAAGAGAGGCCGGCAGACACCAACCTTGGGAAATGACAAATCAGGGGCTTCATTCTGCCAGAGGGCCGCACCCTTGCCAATCTACTACAAACATTTAAATTGGGGCCCAGAAACTTCCACCATGGCTTTTATGATTGCTTTTAAAGAAAATTCAGAGCCAGAAAATTTTTATTTTTTATCAAAGAATGCAATTTATTAAGACCTTAATGGACAGAAGGGATAGAAGCCCATCTTGGCCAGCAGCAACACAGGATTCCCAGATCAGAGACAAGAGGAAGGGGTCATATGCTAGGCTAGACACAGGTATGTATGTGGGCTTTGTCAAGAACTATTAACACGTCAGAGGTCAGTTAAGAAACAATCCAGGTATCATCAGTGCCTGGCACCAGATGCTTCGCTGGCTGTATTCAGGACTTCATGAGACAGGGTTTGGAATGCAAACAAGAATCATCTGGTGGGCAAGATGGTGGTTATCACCAAGATGCAAAGCTAAAAGATTCTAAGGTTTCTTCCCTTATATACACTGATATAATTATTTACAGAGTTCACTTTTAAATTGGACCTTATGGCTAAAATATTTTATATTTTTCTTTCTTAAATTTATTTGCTAAATATTTTCAGTGTTCCGATGACTTCTGGTTCTTATTTTCTTGGTGTCCATGATGTCCTTATCCTACATGGGAAGAAAAATAACTCTTCAGTAATTTAAAAAAAACAATTTTTGTGATCCACCCTGCTCTGTAAAACCCAAATCCTTACCAGGTACTATGCCTTTGTTACTTCTAAAAAATTAAATTTAAGGTTGGAAATTAGTTCTAGGATATACCACCTTAAAATTTTCTAAATTTTCAATTTAGTTTCTTAAACTTAAATATATCTTTTCAAGCAAAAGCTACTAAATTATACAAAAACCCAGCTGCTTTACCAATGTACACATTTTGTAACCAATTGAAAATATCATTCAGAAAAAGTGAATTTAACAATGACTAACATTTATGAATCTTAAAACACACTCCTGCAAAGAGGACAGTCTATGAATACTGATTGTGACCTGAGACTTCCTAAAGTATGTCTTAAGCAGGGGTGCATCTCCTCCTGAATAGCTAGTGATAGAAGCCCATCCACCTAGAAACTTAAGATTAAAGAAACAAGACAATCTTCTCTTTTCAGAATGGAGGCCCCACCAAACACAAACAAGAAAAATCCAATTAGAAAAACCCAAGTATGAAGCAAGCATACCTTAAAAGAAAGGTTATGAAGTGACCATGGATAGTAGGGAAAAGGAAGAGATAGAACAAGACAACAAATTAAAAAATACTAAGTCTAATTTGAAAGCAAAAGATCTTAAATTTGTTGAAAAATTCTACACTACATAGTGAAAGAAAAGCACTAAACACAAAATCTGCAACATGGATGATAACAAGGATAAAGATACATGCTGAAAAGGGAAGACTTGCTCCTCTGATGGACTGGTTAGGGTAGATTCTACATGTCATTGCTGAACACAGGGCAGGAGCAGGAGGCCACCTAATGCACCTGTCATCACTCCTTCAGGACTCTAGGGTGGCAGGGACCTTAAATGAAACCCTGAAAGTAGCCTTGGTCAGCATTCTTGCTACTATCTAGCATGTAATAAATAAATCTCCTGTGCCTTTTTATATATGTTGAATTTTAGCAACAGCCCTGGTCTCCTTCACAAGAAGGGATGGTCTGTTTGAGATGCTGGCGTTTCCTTGGTCTCTGTGATCATGTCTTGCTACTGTCAGATGTCTTTGGCTTCCAACCAGCCTAATTTCTGGTGCAGGCATGGACATTACTCTGCTTCCTATCCTCTGGAACATTCCATCCATACCTCCTCACAAAGACTTCTTGCTACCAGCCAGCAAAAAGGATCCTCCTGCTTATTAGTCTGCTGTTAACTATGGTGTGTGTTGAGAGAATCTGTGAATCTTGACTGTCAGAGGTGTCAGTTCAAGTTCCTGACGTGCTCTAGACAGCATCAATCTAAACAACTGGACTTGCCGAAATTGTGTAGCCAAAGTGCCAATTGCTGCCTTCATTTCATTGGCTGGTGTCAGAATAGAGCATTTTTATGTTCAACATTTATATGCTAAGAACAATTATACAGCACTCACAAAAAGGTACTGTCCACCTATCTTATTAAACTAAATCATATATTCCCCAGAACACTAATTGAACTCAATCATGCATTATGGATTATTCAAATTATAGATAATTCATGAGCTAATAAGTTTGATCTTATTTTAGTATCACATAACTTCATGAGCTTAGCTATTGTTTGGTTAGGAAGAATAAAATCACACATGTACTTCCTACTGAGCAGAATTCAGAGTACAATTTGCCTTGAGGACCTCCAGCCTTTGTTTATTCTGGCTTTCCAAAAGAAGTCCTTTGATATCCAGACATGGTCACCTTTTGCTTTAATATATTTTGATGAACTGAAGACAGACTCAAGACATAACCTGCAATCTTCATAAAGGCTGCATCATAAGCAGAGAGACAGTGGTAACCAAATAAATGTCTACACCTTTCTAAATGTCTTCAAGAACACGTAACCATTAATTGAAGTAGAATTCCCAAAACTGGCATAAGAAAATATAACTACCAGAATAAAATGCAAGGCTTAGAGTGACACTGCTTTTGTAACTTAGAACTGGCACCATGATGCTATATGTAATGTTTTGCATTTGCCTGTGCTACAGTGGGCATAAACATACCCAAACATTTAATTTTGTAAGAACAGTGAAATACATACCTTCATTGGATTTTCTGCACCTCTTTTGGCACCTCGAGTTATTCTTTGTTCAGGGTCACTCTCCGAAGTGTTTCCTTTTGGCTGAATTCTAGCCCTTCTGGATCTCAAACTCATAGGGTCTGAATTTTTGGTTACTTCTTTCTCTTTCTGATTCTTCACAGGAACATCCATGCTTTTTTCCTTTACATCCTCCTCTGCTATCTGAAGTTGGGAGTTCTTATTCTGTCTTCCAGATCTCAAGCATATCCTCGTTCCACTGACTTTGCCCTTAGATGCAGGTTTCTCAGCTTCATCACCTCGGTTCTGTTGCTCTGTCTCTTCAGACGTCTTCATGGACTTCTTTTCACGTGTCTTTATTTTGGCCTTTTCTGATGTAGGAATTTCAAGTCTTTGCTGGTTTCCATCAGTTTTATTTTGGTGTCTAGTGCGCAAGGACATTCCCTAAAGAAATGAAATGGCATCCACAAAATTCCAAAAATGAGTAACACACGTCACCAAATTCAACAGGGAGAAAATAATCAAATCTAAGTAACTACAGTTTACACTATTGAAAACTGTCCCATTACATAAAGGGTAAATGAATTGCAGTCCTTTAATGATGATAACTGATATGAAACAGGAACTCTGCATTTCTGGAATTGTGTATGCAATGATAATCACACAATTCTGTTCTTCCCCACACCCCGTTGAGACTATTGTCACTGCTAAAACACTAACGTATTCTACTTGTACCCCCTCACACTGGCCTTGTAATAGTGTAGTAAATAGACTACCTTTTATGTTTTATTTTTGGCACCAGGGATCGAACTCACAACCTCGTGCCTGCCACACAGGCGCTTAAGCCACTGAGCCAAACTCCTGGCCCTGTTTAATTTCTTAAAATGAAGATGAACATGAGTTATTCACTATAGTAACCCCTCAAGGTGTTTGAAACAGCCAATCATTATTTTGACTAGTTCTTTTACAGAATTAGTCCAATTCCTGTGTAACTTCCAGAAAATCTTACCAGAACTTTTTATCAAAGTTATTAATAGTATTCAAAAGAAACCCCTAAGAAAAGGATATCCACTTATAATTGTTTATGTATCAGATTCTGTACAAATTGCTGTACAGAAAACAATGGTATCCATTCAAGATGACACATAATAATTACATAACATCTTCCATCACCTTATTTGGAGTGGCTGAGTCTTGTTCCTTTTTGATAGATTTCATATTGCTGTTCTGTTCTTCTACAGGCCTAATCCTGTTTATAACAATTCTCGCTTGCTTCTTCACTACGTTCAAGGGGTCAGGGGATTTGCATCTCACCCTGGGAGTAGTCCTTTGTTTATTGCGGACCAGATTCTCCTTTATTGGCTCCTGTAGTGTCATCACAGAACACACACTGCTCATTCCTGTGTTGTTTCCAGATTTCCACTTGGGGGATAGCAACATGTTACTTACATTTTGTGATGCTACAGGGTCTTTGGTGTCCACCAAATCTTCTATGGGTTTTTCTTTAGGGGGCCTAAGAGCCCTTCTAGAAGTTTTCAGAGGTTTCACAATGTCAGGTATTTGCTGTGGTGTGCTCTTCGTGCTATGAACATCATTTATTTGTTCTTCAATATGGTCTGGTGTTTGGCTTATTTCTTTAGGGCTAGGTAGGTTTTCCACTTGAGACTTTGCCTTAGATGCTCTTAGATACCTCCTGTTGCTTGTAATACTAATGGCTGTGCCCAGTGTCTGTTCTGAAGATTCCTTAAAAGTTTTGATGTCTTTGTCATCACTTTCTGGTACTTTGGAAGTATGGGAGGTGGCCCTTGACGCTCGTGTTGCCTTCCTCACAACCGAGAGTCCTTCTTTTACATTCACATTCCCAAGTCTTGTCCTGAGTTGCCTCTTTGTACTTGCTGGAGTGTCCACCAGTTCTGGTTGTGAATATTTGCAGGGCATTTTTGTGGTTTTCTCACTCCTCAATGATTCCTCAGTGTAAGCTGCTTTCTGGATTAGTTCTTTGCAGTCAGCTATATCTTTCAGCAGTTGGGTCTTTTCCTTACGTGTCCCTCGCAGTCTCTTGCTGCCAGTTGTATGTTCTTCTTGGTCCATGTTTTGCTTAGCAGATTCCTTAAACTCTTTGATACTTTTACTATCACTTGTGGGTTCTTTGTGGGTGTTCATGGTCTCTACTGAGGTTTCTGTTTGCTTTCTCTGTGCTGAGAGCTCTTCTGTCACATCTACCTTTCCAAATCTTGTCCTAGGTCGTCTTTTTGAGGTTGCAGAAGTGTCCCCTGGTACTTGTGGAGATTTGCAGGGCATTTTTGTGGTTTCTTCATCTCCCACTGATTCCTCAGTGTGGCCTGATGTGTGGATTAGTTCTCTGGAGCCAGTCAGGTCTTGTAAGGGCTGAGCTTTTGCCTTGGCTGCCCTTGGCCATCTCCTGCTGCCACTTACACCTGCAGCAAGATCCAATGTTTTCTTTTCAAGTTCCTTCAAAGGTTTAATGCCTTTGCCATCACCTTCTGGTACCTTAGAGGTGTAAGTAGTGGCCCTCGATGCTCGTGGTGGCTTTCGTGCTGCTGAGAAATCTTCCTTCACATTCACTTTCCTCAGTCTTGTACTGGGGCCTCTCTTTGTGTTTACTGGGGTTCTGACTGTTTCAGACTGTGGAGATTTATAAGGCACTATTGTGGCCTTTTCATCATTCATAGATTCTTCAGTGTGACCTGGCATTTGGAAGAGCTCTTGCAACCCACTCAGATCTTCTAGGGTTTGAGTCTTTTCCTTGGGTGCTCGCCGCAGCCTCTTGGTGCTAGTTACATTTTCTACTGAGTCCAGTTTTCGCTTGGCAGATTCCTTAAACACTTTATTATCTTTATCCTCTATATCTTCGTTGTGTGTATGCATGGTTTCCCTCAGTGTTCGTTCTCTCACCACTGAAAGCACTGCTTTTACATTCATTTTTCCTATACTTGTTTTAGGACATCTCTTTGAAGTTTTTAGAGTGTCCACTGGTGTTGACTGAGATCTGCAGGGTTTTTTGACTGCAATCACTGGGTCTCTAGCATGGCCTGGTGTTTGGAAGAGCTCTTGTAAGACTGCCAGGTCTTCTAGGGGTTGGGCCTTTGTCTTAGGTGTTTGAGGACATCTCTTAAGGCCAGTTAAATTTTCTGTCAGGGCTAATTTTTGCTTTGAAGTTTCTGTAGATGCTCTGATGCCTTTCTGCTCCTGAACTGGAATGAAAGGTATATGCATGGTTTTTCCTGGAGACTGTAATAGCTTTCCGAGTGGTGACAGCTCTTCTTTCATATCTTTTTTCCCTAGACTTATCTTAGAATGTCTCTTTGAGGCTGCTGAAGTGTCCATTGGTGCTGACTGGGGAGATCTGCAGGGTGTTCCAAGGGTTTCATCTTCAGTCAGTAGGTTGCTGGAACGACGGCCTGGTGTTTGGAAGAGCTCTTGCAAACCAGACAGATTTTCCAGAGATGGGGCCTTTGCCTTAGGTGTTCGTGGCTGTCTCCCAAGTCCAGTTAAATTTTTTGTTACTGGCTCCTTGGTATGACCAGGTGTTTGAAAGAGCTCTTGGATGCCAGTCAGGTCTTCTAGGACATGGGCCTTTTCCTTAGGTGTTCGTGACTGTCTCTCAAATCCATTTAAATTTTCTCTTCGGTTCAGTTTCTGCTTTGGAATTTCTGTAGATGCTTTTATGCCTTCCTGCTCCTGAAATTGTATTGAAGGTATGTGCATGGCTCTGCCTGGTGATTGCACTGGTCTCCTGAGTGATGACAGCTCTTTTTTCCCCACACTTGTCTTAGAACGTCTCTTTGAGGGTGCTGGAGTGTACAGGGGGCCTGTTGGAGTGCAGGGCATTTTTGTAGTTTCATCAGTTATTATTGAGTCTTTGGCATTGTCTGGTGTTTGGAAGAGCTCTTGGAAGGCAGTGAGGTCTTCTAGATCCTGGGCCTTTATCTTAGGTGTTCTTGGCCGTCTCCTGCTGCCAGATATATTTGGTGCTAGGTCCAGTGTCTGTTTTGCAGATTCCTTAAAAGCTCTGATGCCTTTATCATCATCTTCTGTTGTTTTTGGTGTATATATGATTTGCTTTTCTTTCATATCCCTTTTCCCTTTGGGTGTGCTGGGCAATGCTTTGTTCCTTCCAGGGGTATCCACTGATTCTGGTTGTGATTTGCAAGGCATTTTTGTAATTTGTTCATCACTCACTGATTCCTCAGTGTGACCTGGTGTTTGGAAGAGCTCTTTGAAGCCAGTCAAGTCTTCTAGGGATTTAGAGTTTTTCTTAGATTCTCCTCTCAGTCTTTTGATGCCAGTAACACTTTCTGTTGGGTCCAGTTTTCGTTTTATAGATTTCTTAAACACTTTACACTCTTTATCATCTGTGGGTTCTTCACGTGTATGTGCAATTTTCCCAGATACTTGTGTTAAACTTATCACTGCTGAGTGCTCTTTCACATTTCTTCCCCCCAGACTTGTGGACTGTCTCACTGCTCTTGTGGGAGTGCCTACTGCTTCTGTTTGCAGGGATATGCAGGGCACTTTTGTAGCTTCACCAATACTTATTGGGTCTTTGGCATAGTCTGGTGTTTGGAAGAGTTCCTGGAAACCAGCTAGGTCTTCTATGGGTGAGATTTCTTCCTTACATTTCCTTGACTGCCTCTTGTTGCTTGTTGTAGATGGAATCAGTGTCTGTTCCACAAAGTCCTCAAAAACTTTGTCATCCGCTTCTAGGACTTTGGCTGTGTGCATGACTTTCCCTGTTGTCTGTGAGACCTTCCTCACAGCAGACATCTCTTTCCTATCTGCTTTTTCCAAACTTGTCTTAGGACGTCTCTTTGAGGTTGCTGGGGTGTTCAGTGGTCCTAGCTGTGTAAATCTACAGGGCATCTTTGTAGTTTCGTCAAGAGTTGTTGGGTCATCGGCATGACCAGGTGTTTGAAAGAGCTCTTGGAAGCCCGACAGGTCTTCTAGGACATAGGCCTTTTCCTTGGGTGTTTGTGGCTGTCTCTTAAGTCCGTTTAAATTTTCTCTTGGATTTAGTTTCTGCTTTGGAGTTCCAGTAGATGCTCTAATGCTTTTCCCCTCCTGAACCGATACTAGAGGTATGTGCAAGGCTTTGCCTGGTGACTGTGTTAGTTTCCTGGGGGCTGAGAGCACTTCTTTCATATCCACTCTCCCCAGACTTGTCCTGGGACGTCTGTTTAAGGTTGGTGGTGTTCTGAGTAGCCCTGGATGTGGAGAAGTGTACAGCATTTTTGTGCTTTCATCAGCAGTCACTGTGTCCTTGGCATCACCTGGTGTTTGGAAGAGTTCTTGGAAGCCAGTTAGATCTTCTAGGAGCTGAGCCTTTACCTTAGTTGTTCTTCGCTGTCTCCTGCCACCAGATTCATTTGTGGCAGGATTCAGTGTCTGTTCTGCAGAGTTCTCATAGGAGATGCTTTTGTCACCATCATCTACTTTCATTTTAGGCGTATACATGGTTTTCGCTGACATTTGAGTTAGTTCTCTCACTAGTGAGAGTTCTTTCACATCCACTTTCCCTAGGCTTGTCTTACGACATCTCTTTGAAGTTGGGGTGTCCACTGATTCTGATTGTGGAGATCTACAGAGCAGTTTTGTAGTTTTCTCAGAGGCCACTGGGTCCTCAGCATGACCTGATGTTTGCAAGAGCTCCTGGAAATCTGCCAGGTCTACTAGGGGCTGGGCCTTTGTCTTAGGTGTTTGCAGCCCTCTCTGGAGTCGAGCTAAATTTTCTGTCTGGTCCAGTTTCTGCTTTCGAGTTTCTGTAGATGTTCTGCTGCCTTTTTCCTGAACTGGCACCAGAGGTGTGTACATGGCTTTTCCTGGTGATTGTGTTACTCTGCTGTGTGATGAGAGTTCTTCTTTCATATCCACTTTCCCAATACTTATTTTAGAACGTCTCTTTGAGGTCAGAGGGCCTACTGGTGCTGGCTGTGGAGATCTGAAGGGTGTTCTTGGGGTTTCTTCTGCAGTCACTGGGTTCTTAGAATGTCCTGGTGTTTGGAAGAGCTCCTGGAAACCAGCCAGGTCTTCTAGAGGCTGGGCCTTTGTCTTAGGAGTTCGTGCTGGTCTTTTAAATTCAGCTGAATTTTCTGTCAGGTCCATTTTCTGCTTTGAAGTTTGCATAGATGTTCTGATGTCTTTCTTCTCCTGAATTGGTACTGTAGGTGTGTGCATGATTCTAACTGGTGACTGTGTTAGTTTTCTGGGTGTTGGGAGCTCTTGTTTCTCATCTGTTTTCCCCAGACTTGTCTTACAACATCTAGTTGAGGCTGCTGAAGTATCCACTGGACCTGACTGTGAAGATCCATGGGGTGTTTTGGGGGTTTCTTGTTCAGTCACTGAGTTCTTGGCATAGCTTGGTGTTTGGAAGAGCTCTTGGAAGCCAGCAAGGTCTTCTAGAGGTTGGGTCTTTTTCTTAGAATTTCGTGCTGATCTTTTAAGTTCAGTTGAATTTTGTGTCAGGTCCAGTTTCTGTTTTGGAGTTTGCATAGATACTCTGATGCTTTTCTTCTCCTGAACTGGTGCTGTAGGTGTGTGCATGGCTCTGTCTGGCGACTGTGTTAATTTTCTGGGTGTTGGGAGCTCTTTTTTCCCATCTGTTTTCCCCAGACTTATCTTAGAACGTCTCTTTAAGGTTGTTGAAGTATCTATTGGTCCTGGCTGTGAAGATCTACAGGGTGTTTGGGGGGTTTCCTGTTCAGTCACTGAGTCCTTAGTGTGGCTTGGTGTTTGGAAGAGCTCTTGGAAACCAGCCAGGTCTTCTAAAGGCTGAGTTTTTGTCTTAGAAGTTGGTGCTGGTCTTTTAAGTTCAGTTGAATTTTGTGTCAGGTCCAGTTTCTGTTTTGGAGTTTGCATAGATACTCTGATGCTTTTCTTCTCCTGAACTGGTGCTGTAGGTGTGTGCATGGCTCTGTCTGGTGACTGTGTTAATTTTCTGGGTGTTGGGAGCTCTTCCTTTCCATCTGTTTTCCCCAGACTTATCTTAGAACGTCTCTTTGAGGTTCTTGAAGTACCCACTGGTCCTGGCTGTGAAGATCTACAGGGTGTTTGCGGGGGTTCTTGTTCAGTCACTGAGTCCTTAGTGTGGCTTGGTGTTTGGAAGAGCTCTTGGAAACCAGCCAGGTCCTCTAAAGGCTGAGTTTTTGTCTTAGAAGTTCGTGCTGGTCTTTTAAGTTCAGTTGAATTTTGTGTCAGGTCCAGTTTCTGTTTTGGAGTTTGCACAGAGGCTCTGATGCCTTTCTTCTCCTGAACTGGTGCTGTAGGTGTGTGCATGGCTGTACCTGGTGACTGTGTTAGCTTCCTGGGTGTTGGGAGCTCTTCTTTCCCATCTGTTTTCCCCACTTTTGTCTTAGAACGTCTCTTTGAGGTTGTTGAAATATCTACTGAACATGATTGCAAAGATCCAGGAGGTATTTGGGGGGTTTCTTGCTCAATCATTGAGTCCTTGGCATGGCTTGGTGTTTGGAAGAGCTCTTGCAAGCCAGTCAGGTCTTCTAGGGACTGGGCCTTTGCCTTAGGTGTTCTTGGCCACCTCTTGCTGCCAGATATACTTGTTGCTAGGTCGAGTGTCTGCTTTGCAGATTCTTTGAAAGCTTTGGTGCCTTTGTCTTCACTTTCTGTTGCTTTTGGGGTATGCATCACTTTCTCCTCTTTTACATCCACTTTCCTCCGGGGTGTGTTGGGCAATGTTGTTTTTCTTCTTGGGGTATCCATTGCTTCCGTATGTGGAAAGCTGCAGGACACTTTAGCTTTGTATTCACTTACAGACTCATCTATGTGCTCTTGTACCTGGAATAATTCTTTGATGCCAGCTAAGTCTTCTAGAGGTTGGGGTTTTTTAGGAGTTCTTGGCCACCTCTTCATTCCTGTTGTATATATTGCTGAGTCCAATTTTTGCTTTGGAGTTTCCTTAAACACTTCCATACTTTTATCATAATCTACTATGTGTATGTATTCCCCTGATACTTGCAAGATCTTCCTCAGTGGAGGCACCTCTTCTTTCACATCCATATTTCCCAGAGGTGTCTTGAGCTGTCTCTTCCTGCTTGTTGGGGAGTGCACTGGTTCTGATTGTGAAGATCTGCAGAGCATTTTAGTAGTTGTCCCTGCCTCATTTGTTGATTCCTTGGCACAATTTGTTTTTTGCAGAATTGTTTGGGTACCTGGTATGTGTTCTGTGGGTTCTCTTTCTGGTGTTTTCTTGAGACCTGTCAGGTCACCGGTGGATTCATACTTCTTTCCCCCACTTTTTGATCTTTCCCTACTTCTTGACCTCCTTGCAGTTGCTTTCTTTCCAGAATTTTCATTTGATTCCACATTTTCCTTAAATGTTTCTAAGGATATTTCACTATCCTTCATCTCTCTCTCTTCTTCCTTTTCTCGTAGTGGTGTCCTCCTCAGGTTTTTTCCTGTGATGGTCTCAGTAATGCCTGCTTCTATTTCTTCATTCTTACTTTCTATAGGTAGCATCTGCATTTTTCTGAACTCCACAGATCTTCTTAACTTATTTGTACTACATACTGTCTTCAGAGGCTCTGATGCAGACTCTGGAGTTTTAATCTCAAAATTAGTAATTTTATGGATATTCCTAGGAGTTTTTACTATCTTTTCATCTTCTTTTACGCACTTCCTTCTTAACACAGGGCTTGCGAAACATTTATCAGATGGTTCTTTTGCTGCATTCTGAGCACTAGAGAATACATTTTCTCCTGCAAGAATACATAAAATATATGTATTACATCCACAAAGTTATGTTAACTTTGTTTTTTATCATCATGAAATACAGTATAAAAAAGTAGTTTGGTTTCATATTTACCTTACTAAGAACATGATGCTACTGATGCAGCCATAAATCAGTCTTATATATGAGCCATCTATTAAATATAATGCTTTTGGTGATAGAATATGTCTTAGGTACTTTTGATGCCAAGACAAAATATCTGACATCCAAAGATAAAAGAGGAGAGATTTATTGTAGTTCAGTTTGTGGAGGTTTCAGTTCATAGTTGGCTGGCTACTAGGTAGGGCAACATGGCAGAGAGGCATCACAGAACAGAAATAGTTCATAGCAGGCAGAAAGCAGCAAAAGGAGCAAGTAGCAAGTGACAAGTGACCACGGCAGCTCTGTTTCTGTCTCATATTCTGTTCAGGCTACCAGCCCTTAGGGTAGGTAGCACTCATACCTAGGGAGGGTCTTCGCATTATCAACTCCCAGAACTATGCCAAACCATATCATTTAGTAATGACATACCCTGGAACTCAGCTTCACACATTTAATCCCAGCATCACAAATCTAGATTCAGCTAGCTCTGAAAAGCCCCAATTATTATGATCATACGAGGCTTTAGGGGGAGATCTAGAACCTAGACACAAGCTACAACAGAGTAGAAGCATCATTAAGTGTCGTTAAGATCTACAATGATTACTTAAAGGAAAAAAATTCCTAAGAATGCGTTTGAAAAAGTTACCATACCCTGTGCCCTTCCTTTGAATAGAGGCATTTTTTCTTCAAATATAAGAAACAAACATATCTTTCTATTTTTTTACTGTGTATGTTCAGGCTCCATATTACACAGGAAATACATACTTTTTAACTACAGCAAGCATGTGCAGTGTGGCAAGTTGTTCTTCTATGACTGGAACCCAGTGACCAATACCATGAGACAGTAAGATAAACCCCTGTCTCTCATCTCACACTCACCTTGGGTCTTACTCGCATTCCCAAGATTAGGGGCAATAATCAGACAATAATACACAAATTACTATCTAGTTCTTTTGTAATTTGTAGTAATTGAATTTGAGTGATTTATAATGCAAGTATGCGACAAACCTACTTTTCTGCTATATCACCTTTACTTATAGGCAAGTAAAAATGTGGAAATATTATTTAAACTTATTAACTGACTATGCGTGTAAATGAATACAAAGCAGTTCAAATGCTGATGAGAATGTCTGCTTAAATAACAGATGAGAGAAGACAGAAATGGCATTTATCAGGAATATCTATTGTAGAAATAATACAATATTGGTTGTAAAGTAATAATATAATCTATAAATTCCTATCCAAAAGCATAACAGTGCCAGAAAATAAACCAACCTAAATTCACTGAAGTGATGGGCAGAGATTCTTCTCCTAAACTAACTACTTTAGACTTTTTTCCAAGAAAATTCTCTGAATTGGACAGCGTGGCAGAACATGTACTCATCATTTGTGGCTTTTCCTTCACTGGAGTTTTAAACATTTCAGTTAGTCCTGATAAACAAAAATATTTGAAAGATATTACTTACACATGCAGCTATCCCAGACATTACATATAACAAACTAAATGACAGTAAATAAACCCAGATAAATCCCTAGGATTCCTGGTACCTAATATCTCATAAAAAGAATGACCTTAAAAATAATATACTTTTTTTTTTTTTAAAGAATGCAAAGAAGTATACAGGACTTTTCTATCCTATCCTACTGGAAAGGAAATCAAATGAAGTTAGTTTACATCTGTGGCCTTGTGAACTAGTTCTAAACATAAGTTCTGCCAGGACAGAAACTG
Source organism: Dasyprocta punctata (assembly GCA_004363535.1). Taxonomy (NCBI): domain Eukaryota; kingdom Metazoa; phylum Chordata; class Mammalia; order Rodentia; family Dasyproctidae; genus Dasyprocta; species Dasyprocta punctata. The sequence goes on from RJWM01004830.1 coordinate 80,053, forward strand.
GTCATGGAGCCTTCTCATCAGGGCATTCCCTCCAGGTACCCAGCACATGAAGGCACTCATGCTTTCTTCTAAAAGTCCTGGGCTCCTTGGTTCTAGGGTTTACATGTAAATGACATGTTCCCATATTTTAGAAAGTGACAGAATACGGCTCAGTGTTATCAAGTAATATGGTCTATCTTTAAATAAAACATTCAATATACGTACCTAAAAATTATCCATTCCATTTTAACACCAAGCAAGCACAACTAACAGAATCTCAGAAAATAAAAATATAGTATTTCATGTGGAAGATCTAGCTTGCTGAAAAATACATATCCACCCATGTTCTCCTTCTCCTGCTGGCACCAGTGGATAAAAATGTTCTTAATCTGACATAACTATAGAATATGTCTGAGAAACCTGCTCTGAGGCTCCCACCCAAATTAGTCCGTTCTTTCAAAGACTCCTTCATCTTCCAGGCCCTATTGAAAATACTGAGTTTAGTCTCCAGCAGTTATTGATGTTTTTAAATGGAAGTTACTCACATGAAGCAAGAAGCAAGAATTTACTCCAGCCAAATGTCTTTTTTGGGTTTTTTGGTACCAGGGGTCCAACTCACAACCTTGCACCTGCCAGGCAGGCGCTTAAGCCACTGAGCTAAATCCCAGGCCCTATTTTTTGAGACAGGATCTCACTATGCAGTTGACTGGCCTTGAACTCACTTTGTAGCCCAGGCTGGTCTCGAACATACAATGATCCTCCTGCCTCAGCCTCCCGAGTGCTGGAATTAAAGGTGTGCGCCACCACACCCGGCTGGGCAAATGTCTTAATAGAAGAAATACTTGAGTTAATCCATTGTCCCAGGTACTAAGTATTTAAAATCTTATTTTACCTTAAAAGCATTTTTGAAGGTTTTTAACATTCTGTAACAAATGTACTTATACATTCATACATCTCATAATTTATAAGCATATACACATTCGTCTACTTTTTCATTTGTTTTGTTTTGTTGTTTTTAAAGATAAATGAAGTAATCCAAACATGACTCTTATTAGAAAGTACTTTGCATATATTATACTGAGAACTTTTAATAATATTTCCAACTCCTACTTTGCCAGGAAATAAGCTTCTACCTACTGAGTTGAAATCTTACCACCCTCCCTAATAGAACAGTGTAAACCACTGAGCATATTACATAACATGAAACCTAAATTCTGGTTCTTATCATGGTTGTAATCTCAAAACAAGTGAGATCACATTTTTATTGAGAGTGGGAACTTAACTAGAAACATTTGCTTTATGACTCATGGTTTAAAGGAACCTTCATTTCATACTGCTTTCTTTGAAGAAATAGTCAAGTCACCTAGAAAGTAAAATTGAAGCACAATAGTGCTCTAAATGCAGCTGATCCATCCACCTCTAGAACCATTAGTACAAAGAAAGCAATTATAAAAAGCGCATGGTACTCTTTACTTTAATAAGAGACTTTCTAGTTTTCTATATCTACACTATTCTCCAGAAAAGTACATATTTGACATTTTCATACCTACTTCTCACAGGATATGTTCCGCAGATATCTGTGTTTGTATTATCAACTAGCTGGACCTTCCTTGAACACTATGAGCCCAGAAAGCTGCCTCCATTACTTACTATATAGTTGCACTCACAACAGACAAAGGCAAACAAACACCAAAAACACAAATAAGATTATGATTTACAGATGCTCAGCCTGTTTTTACCTGAGAGGTCTTCATTGCAGTCCATTTTTTGGTTGAAAACAAAGCTGTTCAGCATTCTGTAGGGCCGAGGAGGTACAGTGACTTTTTCAGTCTGTGCTTTCCTTATTACTATGGTACAAGGAGAGTTTGCATGACCTGTGCTAAACTGATTGTGAACACTGTCCGAAGGTTTCTACAAAAAAATAAGACAGATAAAACTTCAAAGCATAAACATACATTTAAAGCAAACTTAATATCAGTGTGTATATAAAAGCAGTTTTTATTACAACCTCATACCTTTGGAGTATTAGGTTTTCTTTGTCTTTTGTGCATCTGTCTTGGCGGGGCATGTTTCACAACTTTTGTTTGCGTTTGTTTTACACCAAGTTTTACCACATCGGCCCATGATTTTGCAACTGTCAAAGAGAAAAGATAGTGAAACTTTTCAAAAATAGCATTAATGAGAAAACTAACCTTAGCCAATACAACACTCACCAATTAGATTGGCTTCAGAAGCACCACTCCTTCTTTTGGAAGAAATCATCTGTAAAATGTCATGCTGACTTCGACTAATGGATGCTCTCTTTGAAGGCAAGTGGCCACTTTTCCTCCCTGCTTTCTTAGGCATGTCTGGCTCATGTGGAGATTTCCCATCACCAGAGGCAGTGGAGGCCTTGAGTGACCTTCGCCTTTGATCATTCGTCCTTGGAGGAGTTACTCTGGGACCAGGAGCTAGAGCATCTATGGATACATTCTGTGCTTTCACTTCCAAACAGATTTGTGAAGATCCTTCTTTTTCTGATGACTGAGGCTGCTCCTGACAAGACAGAAATACTAATGAGAAATCTTGCCAAGGATATAACAGCTCTTAATGCCTATTAAAAATCTATCCCAAGAATCTCAGCTGTTTAATCTCGAAGCACTGAATGTTCAAATTATTGTCTTTCAAAGTTAAGATAGAGGTTAAACTTTAAGGTAGAAGGAGTAAAAGCAGTCATCAAGTCTGAACTGAATTATCTGAGGGGTAAGATGCAGAAAACATCCTGTTCAATGAGACAAGAAGAGAGCTCTGACCAACACTAGTTATTGTCATCCAGTCCCGCATCTGCATGGAAAGAAAGCTGCTCACTTTCCTCAGACAAGGTAAAGCAGGAGCTGGTTGTGTCTTCCCAGCCCTTTTGGTACTAACAGAAAAAGCCTATACAATCTCAGTTATGAAGGTGAGCAACATGGCCATACTTTTCCAGTGACTGAAAAATAAGGGAGGGCAATAAAGTGAAGTAACAGATGATTAAAAGATTTAAAAAGATGATCCTGCAAGAGAGATTTTACCATCAAAGACTTTCCTTATCAGTTAAATGCCTTCTCATACCCTTATAATCCTATAACAAAAGAAAAATGATTCTGTAGTTACACGTGGCAGTGTATCCAGATCATTTTTAGTGTGACATACAGTGGTTCTGAGGCCCTAAAAGCAAGCTGTACACGTCAGGGCATCTTGCACTGAAGTGAAAGGTGCTCGGCACTCTACCTAGCCCGTCCAGCCACCTTAGAGCCAGTTGGGAGTTCAGATGTTCCTTTCCAGCACCCGTATAAATTAACTATTACTTTAGAGTTTAAAAAAATTATTTATTAGAAAAATAAAGCTCTTAATTCTACCATAATTGTATTTTTCAGGACTTTCAAAGGAACATGTACCAACTTCGTGAGCCAATAGGTATGAAGAGAGTTCTAATCTCAAGTTTACCTTGATGATTTTTTTTAGGACAGCTGGAGTATGAGTCCCGAGAGACTTCCTCTTGGCTGGTGTTTCTCCTCTTTTGAGAGGGGTATTAGGAGGCAAGTTTTCATCAAATAATTCAGGTCTTAGGTGTCCACCAAAGGACACACGCCTTCTCTTTAAAGACACATCCTCATTCTTGTCTAAAGTAAGGAATACAAACATGAAATGAGCAACGCAAAAACCACACCAAGACTTGATTTATGTCAAACTAGGATTAAAAAATTATCAAAAACTTATTGAAAATTTGACACTTTTGTTCTTTTGTAATATTGATAAACCCAAAACTGCCAAAGGACTTCTTGAGAGATCTCAGTGACACTACTAAGACATGAAGTTCTACTCGGACTGGACAGAGATTGCCTTCAAGTGTTGAAAAAATTACACCTGGATGTAGTGTAAAAAGGATCAGTCTGTAGCAGCAGTAGGTAATCTAGAGCAATGGGACACAATGGAGACATTTTAGCAGTGACATGAAAGAACTTTCCAAAACACATATTGGGCTTGATACAGAACTGCCTAGTAAGTAGAATGTATGAGCTACGAAAATTTCTCTAGGCAATGGTGATGATCATTTTATGACCTAGACCCCATCATACAACTTGCTGAACCACCAATCAACATAAGTCCTTTGGCCAAGTGAGACTTCTTGGATATGAAACTCAATGGAACACTCTGATGACAAGCACAGGCCACATATTTTATAGTCAGTCACATTCCCTCCATACGCACCATAACAGGCCATCTGCAGAAACTGGGTATGAAGATGGTATGAAGATGACTGCATCCAAATGCCTGAAAACCTTTCCTTCCTATAGTCCAACCCTGAAGTGTACTGGAAGATGGACAGAACTCCCAAGTCCACTGTAATGATCATGTCTCTGCTGCTTATTGTGTGCAATTGGGTTATCAGTTTCCTTGTTTGCAACAGGCACATAAAAAGTATATTCTTTGTGGACATTCCTACTGCAATAGCCATTCAGCTCTAATGTCTACGAAGCATGTAGAATTTAATGGCATAAAGCCTCTGAGTCTAGCCCAGTGATTATAAAAAAGTACTTTAAGGAGGCTCTAAGAACAGAGTGGAGTATAAATATGTGATGGCTAGCACTACATTCAATGATACTCAAGAGATTTCCAGTGATCTATTCTAAACAACCAAACTTTTATGATACGGTGGGTACCGTCTCAGAATTAAATCACAAATAAAAATGATGTTTTTCCTTCCTGTTTTGTGATAAACAGAAAGGTGAACCAAATGTTTAAGGATGACCTCCTAAGTTATGCTTATCTCATGACCTGTACCACCTCTATTGCTCCTTGCTATAATTTTCTGGGTCTTTCACACTCATCTCTCAACTGAAACATGAACATGCCTCTTATTATACTCTGCTTAGCAAATTCTTTACCACAAAACTCATCAATATTGACTGAATAAAGGTCTCTTATCTATATATAAAGTAAGTGTTAATCTTTTAGGGAAAATAGATTTATACTTAAAACTTACTAATGGAATCACCAAAGTTGCTGATATCAACTGAACCAAGACTAGGTAGCCCAGAGCAAATCTGTCCAGGTGTAATGCCCACTTTCTTAGGCTTGTTGAGGGAATCACTTTGAAACTTTCTTTCAACCTGAGCAAGGCACTGAGCTATAGGAGGCTGACTTTGAATTTCTCTATGCAACACTTCCACATTGATAGGATTACTCCTCCTCTTTTTAGAAGAGATCCCCTGCTTTATGGTCAGGGTCACCAGGATTCTCAACTCTATTTGGTGTTTGATTTCTAGTCAATAGCTTCCTAGGAGTAATTTTTTCATCAACTGCCTTGTTGCCTTCACTCTTACCCAGATTCCCAGACTCTTCTCTGTCAGTAACATGCAGGTCTTCACTCTTACGTTTCTGAGATCTTTGTTGGGAATGCCGCACAGGGGTCTGTACTTCAGTCACCTGAGAGAGAGAAATGCTACAACGTACAGCTTCTTTGGAAGCCTGAATAGGCTCTGGATCACTTTTGTTTTCCTCGGCCTGCCTCCTTTCTGGTGAAGGTGAAGAAGCACCATTAATGCGGGTGCTTCTATTGGACTTTGGTCTTGACACCAATAGCTGAGCCTCCTGTGAACAATCAGCACTCCCCTTTTCTGCTGTGCAAGCAGTTAGTGATCCTGATTTTCTACGATACTGTAGAACATTGTGTCTTTGTGATTTTACAATAAACTCTTCCTTCATTGACTGATAGAGCTTCTTAAAAGGAGATTCGTTTTTGCCATTGTCAAGAATCTGTGTAGTGGTAAAAGGATTCTGTTCTCCATGGCAGTCCCCTGAAGTTACCCTGGACTTTTCCTTAAAATCCCCTGTGGTGGGATCTCTTGTATTCCTGCTACCATGTCTTGGATGTTCTGAAGAAGGAGACTTGAGTGATTCCTGAGCAGCACAGTCCTTTGAGCCATCCAAAGTAGTACTGTCCTGTTTGAGTTCCTTGACATGTACCTGAGACCTTCCTGAAGCATTTCCTTCAGTGATGTTGGAATGGGCTTTGGAATCTCGATCTTTCTCATCTTTGCAACAAATTGTGAAATAAGAAACAGAAGGTTCAACATTTTTCTCAGTGATTAACATTTGTGGAACTCAGAATCTTAATTGTTTCAAACTGCCTTACAATCTAACTTTTCACTTAGTCTGCAAATCACATAATGCTTAAAATTTGTAAGACTTATAATAATAGTATTTCACCCCAAATAAATAAATCACAGTATATCCTCTAATAACTAGTAATGAGAAAATATATGCTATCAAACTACTTGAATTAAATTTACAACCGAACAGTAGCACAAGCACCTGCCTGGCAAGCGTGAGGTTGTGAGTTCAATCCCTGGTACCAATAAATAAATAATTTTTAAAAATTTACAACTGAAAAGGCAATTTATGCACACTTAGACTGTATTAAACAGAGTACCTCATCAATCACTAGGGGAAGTTAACTGAGTTATCTGCCTGTATTTGACATGTTAAATGGCAGTGTCTTTTATTCTAGAAGAGGGCATTTCACACTTGTGCCCCTTTGTCCCTTGTCACCGTGACGGTGATCTGATTCAGAGGATCCCAGAACAGAGCCCAACCATTACAAACCAGGGTCAGCAGAGAAGCTTGCTCTCGAGGCACGCCGTGCAGATTTCTGTAAATTAGAAAAATATGAACAGCAATTTAAGGGCTTCTTAAATGCTGGTGATCATAACAATGAAAATATTCTTCTTATTAATTATCTTCTTTGCAAAACGACACCACTGTGACTTTCAGAGACTTTGAGATGTAAGCACAAGTCATTTCGGGTTTAATGGTCATGACACAAGTATACCTTAGCTGACTTCAAAAAAAATATAGTAATAGAAAACAAATTCCAGGCTTAATATAACTTAAATCAAACCTCAGAGGGCTATTATTACTTTCTTTAAATCATGTATCTCCCACTATTACATGAAGAATTAAAGCTAAACTTAAATATCACCTAGCCTGTTAAGTACCATAGGAAAAACTACTGACATAGTTATTAGTTTAATAAGAAATGGAGCTAGGACCTGTTGATGAATTGAGGCTCCATCTAGCATCTGTGTCCTCGTGGCTGGCAGACAGAAGCAGCACATCCATACATGCATGCAAACCAGCCCCAGCATTCCTGCCTGGCCTCCACCCATGCTTTTTCTATATGGGATTTTTTTGGAGGGAGGAGCTAACAAATAAAATGGAAAGGTCTGATGCTCCGAAGGAGGAAAAATGTATCACTTGGACTAGCAAGAAAAGCTATTACTGAGATCAAAGAATTTAAGTTTTTCATTTAATTCACTTTAAATTTATTGATATTTAAGATATTATTTCTAAAGTTATCCATATGAAAAACGAGCTTTCATTTCTCATCTGAAGCAGACCAAGAATCTTACGACTAAAGAACAAAAATAAGCTATTAATAAACTTAAAACATGTATAATACAATCATATTTTTCCGTGATCGCATGGCCATAAAATCCCTGTCAAATGACTGAAACAGTTTCTACAAACTCAATTTTACTGCACTGTATTACAGATCAGTAACAAGACAGATAATTCATAGGCCACACAGTGATATATGACTAACCCAGTTCTGTAATTAGACAGAGACCAAACTTCTCCTTATTTACTTACACCTACTAACAAGCTAAATGATGCCTAGTGTGTGGGAAAAATAGTTTGCATCACAGAAGCTGATGAATACCAGGCTCAACATTACAGCTGCTTCTCTAGGTAAGAAGCAATATTTAACATGATAGATTTTGAAATGAAGTGTCTATTGCTAATTGTAGTTGTATGTAAAGTCTCTCAAGCTAAGGAATTCACAATAGTTCATGACACTAGCTTGAATGATATCCTAAAAAGTAGGAAAGACAAAAATTCTTAGGACTTATCCTAAAGCTACTATGTCACAGTAAATATCCTAGAATGTGTCTAGCATTGCATTCTAATAAGCTATACCACTGGCATACCTGTTGTATGCTAATATCATCAGTAATAAGATTCTCTCATGGGCAATGCACAGGAACCCAGTTCCATTTTCACCCATCAAAACTGGAAAGAATCTTTGGTACTTACAATTTTCACTAGGTGATTATTCTGGACACATAAAGATGGATGTATACAATGAGTGGGAAGCCAAATAAGTCATGAGATAATATAGTTCCCAAATTGTATTACCATGTGAAGAAATTGTCCTAACCATAGGATTCCAAAATCAGACATACTATAAGACACTTTTGGGACAAAAGTATAAGCCAAATTTAGTACTAATTTTGAAAAACAAAGAAGAAATGTTATTTTAGATTATTTTAGTACGTCTAACTTCAACTTGTTTTCCATATCTTACTCACATTTTTCTACTATAAATAGGAAGCCATCTTCCTTTGCCAATGACTTAAAGCGAGAATTCATTTGTGAAAGTACATAGAAATGATTTCCTGTCATCAAAAAAAGAACCAGAGCCCAAATCTGAATTATTTTCCCTCACCTGTTCACGCACTTTTTCTGGAAGTCCAGGAGACTTGCTTCTACTCTGAAAACTTTCATTTTCATACCTGTAGTGCATGAAATGAAGACAGAGATTCAGATTAAAGATTTGTGGCTAAAGTCTGGGTATTTAGTTATATCTAAGGAAAAAACTTCCTTTGTTTCTGAGGATTATCTCATAGACAGAAATAAATATATTGGAAAAGTATTTTATACTAAAAACTGGATAAATCTCTCCAGATTTGTCTTGAAACATCACCAGAGGCTGGGATCCTGATTAACTTTTACCACATCCCTGACACCCTAAGAGACAACCCAGTGCACATGACAGCAAAATTGGGCTTCTTCCATGCTATGCCATGAAGATGCCATTAACCTGGGAAGGCAGACTAGCAATCCTGGACACAGCTTGATCTTTCCCCACACTGCGGATCACATAGTTCTGGGTAAGCACAAAGTTACCTGTACTTTGGGTAACTACAAAACTGCTTTAGAACACTGCTCACTCTTGTTTCCCATTTACTTAGTCTGCATTCATACAATATCAGCATATTTTAGACATAACTGTTCTAACAGATCTCAGTGATAAACTCACAGAAGTTAACCTTATTTACATAAAAAACACTTCGGTATCACACCGAAATGGGCTGATGTAAACTTAGATGCAGCCTTGGTAAGATCTGAACCCATCAAGCATCTGAAATAGTTGTATCTCTGGTATCAGTGTGCTGAATCAAATCCTGCCTAAGATCCATGGTCTCCTTTGTTGGGGATATTTAATCATCTCAGTTGATTTCTATTAGAACAGTATTTCATTTTTGGGAAATCGTTGTGGTCTCCATCCCACACCAAATACTTCCTACTTAAAAGTCTATACTAGAAAAAATGTCCTCAAAATTGTTTATGGAGACAGGAACATTTTAAAATGATACAAAAGTCAATCCATCAGGAAGATATTCCAATTAAAAACAAGTCGTCTGACAAAAGGTTCCAAGAGACAAGCTCAAATATAAGAATTATGAAAAGTTGAGTTGCATTATGCAAGCATAAATTTAAAAAGCTTAGCTATATTTAGCATCTAAAGAAAATATTATTACTAAAGTATTACTAAAAGTAGAGCACACTTCTAAATGATAAAAAGTTCTATGCGTAGAACTCTAATGACACAAAGTGCTATGTATAACTTAGAATTACTTCCAGGATTCTAAATTTATATGCCAGAGTATAGCCTCAAAATGTAAAGCAAAAACTAGTAAGAACTAAAAGAGGGAGACTAACAAGCAGGGAAATAATTACTAAAAATGAAGATTTGAGTCTAAAGGATATATAGATTGCACAATGCATCTACTACTCATAGAATACATAATGTTTTCAAATACACAGGAGATTAGTAAAAAATTAACAATATCCGATCAGAAAGTTTCAATATATTTCAAAAGCTGGAAATCACTCCAATGTCTATCAAGAATGAATAAACTATATATAATGTTGTACATTTTTGTGTATACAAAGACACTCAACATGCTATGATCTCATAGACTAAAAGAGCAACAGTCAGATACAAACATGCAAAATATTACTTCAGTTACTGAATTTCATAAAGACAGACTTCTACATTTTACAACTACCACAGTGGCTTTCTTGATGAGAAAGTAGTAATTATAAACAGCATGAAAAAAAATTCTGGAAACTTCACAGATAGTACTGGTGTTCTATTACATAACCCGAATAGTTTAGCTCACAGTGTTAGTGGCTGGAACTCCAAGGTATCCAATGGGACTGGCTTCCTCTGCTGGCCCATTCTCATTACTTTCCCTTTGTGTACTGTTTCCAGGTGTCTGTCCTAATCTCATTAAAATGACATGAGTAATAGGATTAGGGCCCACTTGGATGGTCTCTGATTAACCTAATTGTTCTTTTATGTGTTCCTCTTCAATATACGACCTAAGTAACTAGGGATTAGGAATTCAAAATATGAACTTTTGGAGAGCACAATTTAGTTCATAACAGGTAGTTATCAATCATGAGGGCATTCAGATCATGTCAAATTGACCTGTACACCTTGTTTTGTAACTTTCTGTATGGATGTATTTTGCTTAAAAATAGAAACTAAAATGCACGTAGTTTCAGAACATTCACAAGAAAACAGCCTCTTTTAGACCCAGGTCACCTTTCTTCCACCTAGTTATGCGCCCTGAATACTTGAATTCCATCACACTTGAGCACCCTCTGTCACTTCTAGAGCCATATATTTTTAAGATTAGCAGTGTTGCAAATGAAAGCGTAAAATACTTTGATGTTCATCAACATTTAAAAGGATTACAACTGAATTGTGGTACTAGTTTATGGTTAATTCGAGCATCCATTTATTGCTAGCACAATTAGTTTTTACCTACCTGAAAGACCGATCAATAATAGTTATTATATCCCCATGTCTTAGTGGTACAGGTTCATCAATAACAGACCCATTTACTTGTGTTGGATTTGTGGTACTGAAATTATACAATATTGCCTACATGTAGAAAGAAAGGGAAAATACGTAACTAATAAAATAGATAAAAAGTAAATCAAAACATTTTAAAAATCAATATCCCAAAACCCACTTACCTCCTGCTTATTGATTTCAATTTTGCAATGTTGTTTTGACACTACAGGAAGCTGGATACGTATGTCACATTCGGTTCCCCTTAATACAAAAGAAGTAAGATTTTTGTTTGCTTTTTGCAACTTTTTAAAAATTACCTCAGTTTTTCAAAATAGAACAGAATTTGACTAGTAAGCTTGATCTATTAATATAATGACACAAGGAATAATAAAATGGTTCAAGCAAATAATCCATGCTTTGCCAACAATTTTTACAAGCATTACTTAAGAAACTATTTGAATATTGAAAAATAATTTTATCAGAAAACACCAGAATACAAATTAAATCACCTGTTATATAAACAGGTATACTTAGAAGATGAAAATTAACATTTCATGTCAATTTTGGAGAATAACAATTTTTAACACTGTGCTTTTACAAAAAGTTCTTAGGTATACTTGTTTGAGTAGTTACGTAAGTTTAAAAATTTAAGACACAGTGTAATATTTCATGTTAGTACCTCTCTGTACCTCCATTTCTTCCTATACAAAAATATTACATTAGGACCGGTGTCATAGTACTATTCAAGCAACGAAATGAGTTTTACATGTTACTCATGTTCTCACATACAACGTCATTATATATGAGCTTTTCATTACTGTTTCAAAACCTTGTTGTATTAACCAACAGATTCAAGTCTCCTAGCATTAAAAATACTAATCTGGGAGGAGCACCAAGATGGCAGGGTGGTAAACAGCAGAGAAAGAGCCTCTTGGAGAGTTGCTGTCTAGACGCTGGAATATAGCAACACGAGGGACAAGAAAGAAGGAAGTGTATTCTCTGCATTCAGGAAGAATCTGAAGCACAAATTAAAGCCAGAGAGAGTGAAAAGTCAAACTTCAGTGAAGGAGGTAGCTAGGGGTACCTTCTCCAAGACCGGACTCAATGCGCAAGGAGTAGTTCAAACCTGCAGACACAGTGACCACTGGTGACCCCACAGGCCTCCACAGAGAAACACAGCAGTGGAGAGGAGCAGTGAATGTGAAAGACTGCACTAGCTGGCAATAAATGCTGAGGCTTCAGTCCTCCCATGCTAGAGAGCAACTGGCAATGAGCCATCTTAGAGACAGACCAGCTGAGCTCAGAACTCAGAGCTGCTGCCAGCTCCATCTAGCAGGCTGCACACCAAATAGGTCTGCTCTTGGCCAGAACATGCAGGCTTGCTGAGATGATCCACTACCCCTCTAAAAAGCTACCGCTGGCTTGCTGGGATAGATTGGCACAAACAGGAACTCTGTCTATCAGTGACAGCGGAAACAAACCCAGAAGTAGACTTTTTTTTCTCTCATTTGTTTTTTGTTGTGGTGGTTTTGTTTGTTTTTTGCTTTTTGTTTTCATTTTTTTTTCCTTCATTATTTGACCTTGTTTTTATATGAGTGTGAACATGGGAATATGGTTTATAGCCTCTTTGTCTTTGTGGTTCTGTTTTGTTCTTTTTATCTCTTCATTCTCTCTTTCCCTCATCTTCTGCACCAGTTTCCCAAATTTAGCATGATCCCCCTTTGTCCCCCAATCTTACTTCTAATCTCTTCTTCTTCTTCCACTTCTCTATTTTCTCTTTAATCCACTTTATGTTTTAACCCCAGAGAACAAAACAGACATATTAAGGACTTGTATACTGCATATAATATTCTGATTTGTTTTGGGTTTTGTTATATAATCACAAATCTAGTTCATAAGGTTAAAGGGGCAAATTAATCGTCACCTCAGCTTGTCATTTTTTAGGCTGCATTTGACACTATTGTTACCACTATAGGCAAAAGTGACATAATTGCTCTGAACAGCTGTTCTTCGTGGTATCCTTTGACTTAGACTGACTAAGGGTCACAGAAAATACTGTGGCACACAGTGCCAAAGAACCAGGGACTGGGCCAAACAAGCAGGAACTTCTAACCTCCAACAGATTGAAGAGGTTGGATCTTCCAACAGACTCCAAACCCAAAAACCAGCTACACCTGGAAGATATCTCAGAGAAATAGTCATTACCTAGGATCCTAAATGCAATAAAGCAACCTGCCATAGGCAAATCACAAGTATCACCCCAGGAATTAACCTAAAAAAGGAAAAGCAAATGAGAAGACACTTAAACAAGATGCAACTCCCAGACATCCAGTCCACCAAAGGCAAACTGAGAGAGTAACAAGGTGGGGCAATCCAAAAGCCTCCCACCTGGAGTCTCTGAAGTGGTAACAGCAAAGCAACTGAATAAGGCTCTGCAAAAACAAATCAAATCAGAAATAATTTCTCAGATAACTGCAGAGATGGTGTCCACAATAAAGACCACACTTAGTGATGCTAGAGCAAACACAGACAAAAAAAGTGATGAGTTTTAGAAAATTATGTAAGCCATGAATGCTCAGCATAGGAATGAAATGGATGGAACTCATAAGGCAGATTCAAGAAAGTATTCAGGAGAATAAAAAGTCCATTGAAAGTACTCACAGCAGATTAAGCCAATGTGAGAACAGGATCTCAGATATAGAAGAAAGGTTTGAAGTTAGAGATCATGAAAAGAAAGATTTCTCAAACATAGAAAGGGATCAGGAGAAATTAATCAAGCAGGGCTAGATGAGGCAAAGAAGAATAACTTAGGATTGATTGGAGTCAATGAAAACACAGGAGATAGCACAAATGATATTAAAAGAAAGTATTCACATACATCATGACAGAAAACTTCCCTAGTAGAGAAAAAGAATTTGACATGCCAAGAAGTGAGGCATATACAACTCCAATTAGCCATGACCAAAAACAAAGAAACAAACAGAAAAAACACTACAGCCAGGCATATCATAGTCAAGATTTCAGAAATTCAACATAATAGGACCTAAAAAGCTGTTAGGGAAAAGAAACAAATCACCTATAAAGGAAAGCCCATCAGAATCACAGCTGACTTCTCAGCAAGAACTCTGAAGTCAAGGAGAGCTTGGAGTGAAATATTTCAAGTTCTAAAGGAAAACAGCCTTCAACCAGGTGGACGTCCTCCACAAAACTATCTTCCAAAACTGATGCAAAAATAAGACACTTCCATAACAAAAAACATCTGAGGAAATTTATAACCACCAAACCAGCGCTCCAAAAGTTTGGAAGGACATTCTAGAAAAAGATAACAAGAACTACAACTCCAAGAACCCCAGCAGAAGGAATCTACCAGGTAAGATGAACAATTAAACACAGGGAGGGGAAAAAATAGAGGGGGAACCAGCAATAGGAAAATAACATGACAATGATAAGTCAAAACCTATCAGTTTATAACCATCAGTGTTAATGGTCTCAACTTGCCAATCAAAAGACACAGAGTGGCAGAAAGAGTCAAGAAGCAAGATCCAACAATATGCTGCATATAAGAAACACATTTAGTTATAAAAGAAATTCACAGACTGAAAGTCAAAGGATGGAAAACAATATTCTATGTGACAGAAATCCAGAAAAAAGCACGGGTATCTATTCTATTTGCAGAGAAAGTGAATTTTAAGCCAAGACCGATTAAGAGAAATAAAGAAGGTCACTATATTCTTGTAAAGGGAACAATCTAAGAAGAGATAACAATGAAAAATACATATGCAACACATACCAGTGCACCCAACTATACAAAACAAATATTAATGGGCATGAAAAATCAAATAAGCACTAATACAATTGTATTGGGGGATCTCAATACCCCACTGTCACATAAAGACAGATCAAGTAGACAAAAATAAATAAATAAATAAATAAATCAACAATGAAATATTAGAACTAAACAAATGGGCTTAGATGTCTACAGTGTTCTACTCCACATCAGAATACACATTCTTGTCAGTTGCACACAGGATATTCTCCAAAATAGAACACCTACTAGCTCACAGAACATACTTAAGTAAATGCAAAGGAGTTGAAATTATCTCACACATATTATCAGACCACAATGCAATGAAATTGGAAATCAATGGCAAAAGAAACCACAAGAACTTCATAAACACATGGAAATTAAATAGCTCCTCTCTGAATAACCAATGGGTCACAAATGAAACTAAAGAAGAAATTAGACGGTTTTTACAATTGAATGATAATGACAATACAACATACTGAAACTTATGGGAGACAATGAAAGCAGTCCTAAGAGGGAAATTTATAGCAGTAAATACCCATGTCAGGAAAACAGAGCAAGCATAAATAATCAACTTAATGGTGAACCTCGAACTTCTAGAAAAAGAGCAGCCTAAACCAAAAGCTCATACAAGGGAGGAAATTATAAAGATCAGAGCAGAAATTATCAGAGCATTGGAGACTAAAAAAATACAAAGAATCAGTGAGTCAGAGTTGGTTCTTTCAAAGATGAAATACAATCGATAAACTTTTATTCAACATTATCAAAAAAAGGAAAGAAGACTCAAATTCATGCAATTAGGAACAAAAAGGGCGAAATCAAAACGAACTCTGTAGAAATCCAGAAGATCTTCTAAACCTACTTTGAAAAACTGTATTCTAATAAGATGGAAAATGCAGAAGAAATGGGCAGATCCCTAAATACATATGGATTACCAAAGCTGAATCAAGAAGATATAAAAATCCCAAATAAACCAATATCAATCAATGAAATCAAAGATATAATTAATGGGTAACCCACTTTCCGGGCCCCTTCTGTCCCTGTCAGACAGCAGCTTTCTTTCTCTCAATTAATTCTCCCTGCTATTAAACTCCGTTGTTCCTAGAATTCATCCTCAATTTTAGAGAATACAAACTCTGCGGTTTGGACATCTAGAAGGTTGGGAGTTTCTTTTCCCTATATCATAATCATTGTTAAATGAATAGTTTTGGATTGTGGAACAAATCATCTGCATTTCCATTATTTCATAAGGGGAAATTAATTTTGATAAACAAATGCTTTGGATTATAAGCACGTTTCTGGAATCAATTATGCTTGCAAACCAAGCATAATTTTTAACTTAATGTATTCCTTTGCCATTGTATTTTTTTGTTTTTGTTTTTTGCAGACAGAGTTCACTATGTAGTGCAGGGGGGTCTTAAACCCACTATGTAGCCTAGGCCCTACCTCAAATTTACAACGATCTTCTAGGACTGGGATTTTATGCACCACCATGCTTGGTTCACCATTGTAATAATTAAGAGAACGTCAGATTTCTTTGACAAATAGGGAAAGCCTGCATGCTACTATCTATGAAAACATTTTTCACAGTCACTATTAATATTGTACTTTTAATGTCTGGCTCCTGCTTGGTTTTTTGGGAGAGCGGGTGGGTATCAGACATCAAACTCAGAACCTCCCGCTTGCTAGACAGGCACTGACTGCACCACTAAGCTAAATCCACAACCTTCCTGCTTTGTAACATGGCTATAAAAATGAAGCTTAAACTGGGGATATAGCTCAGAGACACAGCGCCAGCCCGGCAAGCATGAGGTTGTGAGTGCGATCTTCGGTACCAAAACAAACCAACAAACAAATGTAATTAAAAACTTATCAACAAAGAAAAGCCCAGGCCCTCACAGATTCACTGCTGAATTCTATAAGAAATTTAGAGAAGATCTAAACACCACTACTTCTCAATCTCTTTAATGAAACTGAAAGAAAAGCAATACTCCCAAATTCATTCCTGGAAGTAAGCATTACTCTGATACCAAAATTGGAGGACTCAACCAAGAAAGAAAATTATAGGCCAATTTCCCTAATGAACATAGATGCAAAAATCCTCAGTAAAATACTGGCAAACAGAATGCAGCAAATCATCAAGAAGATTATATACTATGACTAAATGGCATTCATCCCAAGGATACAGGAATGGTTCAGTATACGTAAATCAGTAAATATAAAACATCACATTAACAGAGCCCAGGACAAAAATCATGATCATCTTACTAAATGTAGAAAAAGTTTTTGACAAAGTCCAGCACCCATTCATGATAAAAAAAAACCTGCAGAAAATTAGAATAAATGGTCTTTATCTCAATCTGATAAATGCCATCTATGACAAATCAACAACCAACATCATATTAAATGGACAAAAATGCAAAGCTTTCTCTCCAAAATCAGGAACAAGACAGTGATGTCCACTGCCTCCACTCTTATTCAACATAGTTCTGAAAACTTTAGCCACAGCAACAGACAAAAAAGAAACAAAATGAATAATGATAGGAAAGAAAGAAGTTAAATAATCATTATTTGCAGATGACATGATACTCCACATACAACACCTCAACTGCTAGATTTAATGAGCAAATTGAGTAGCAAATTCAGTAGTTGACTTTGTACCTGGATACAAAGTCAACACTCAAAAATCAATAGCCTTCCTGTACATGAGTAACAAACCCACTGAGAGAGAAATCAGGGAAAAACACCTTTCACAATAGCATCCAAAACAATGAAATACCAGCTGGGCATGGTGGCGCACACCTTTAATCCCAGAATTCAGGAGGCTGAGGCAGGAGGATCATTGTGAGTTTGAGACCAGCCAGGCCTACAAAGTGAATTCAAGACCAGCCTGAACTGCATAGTGAGACCCTGTCTCAAAAAATAGGGCTGGGGATTTAGCTCAGTGGTGTAAGCGCCTGCCTGGCAATCAAGAGGTTGTGAGTTTGATCCCGGGTACCAAACAAAAAAAAAAAAAAAAAAAAAAAAAAAAAAAAAAAAAAAA
>RJWM01004831.1:0-97392 GCA_004363535.1 Dasyprocta punctata
GGAACAATTAATACTCATATGATTGGATCAATCTTGCATGTCTATATCTGTTAATGTAAGAAACCATTTTAAAGATAACGATGCGCAAATTGCAACCATTGTCAAGCTTCTATCTTCCGGCTTTGTAAACCTGCAACGTTGTGTATTTACGCTAGTTGTTTGCTTGTCTCCTTTGCTTGTTGTTTTTACTATATATGTCATTTTTTTTGTTGTTGTTGTTGTAGTTTTTGTTTGTTTTGTTTTTCTTCGCTCAAATAAAAAAAAAAAACAGGGCTGGGAGTTTGGCTCAGTGATTTAAGAACGTATCTGGCAGGCGCGAGGTTATGAGTTCAAGCCCTGGTGCTGAAAAAAACCGAAAAGCTAAAAATTATTTTTTCCAAAGTAATGTTAGCCAAGTTATCAAGACCATCACGAACTCTGTCATCATCCCATTTTTCCAAGGCACATAATCTGAGAGTATAGTACAAGGTCTATCCATATTCTCTGCCTATCTGCAGAGATGTCCTATTATAAGATAGGGAAATACCCCTGAGAGAGACTCGTTTACCTTACTAAAAATCATGTTCAAGATATAAAAGCTCACATTTTTATGGAAACTGGGCTTTGTTTATTTATTTATTTATTTAGTGTCTTGCCATGTCTCCCAAGCTGGTCTTGAATTTAAGGCAATCCTCTTTCCTCATCTTTTGGAGTGCTGGGATTACAGGCCTCCATCAAGACACTCAGCTATGAAACTGGGGTGTACTTTTGTTTGTTTGTTTTCGTTTTTGTTGTTGTTGTTGTTGTTGTTAAGCAGGGTCTTCTATAAGGGCCAGTAATATATTTTTATAAAATCTACATGCATCCAGCATATTTGGTACTAAAACTGTATTATTTGACTGAATGGAAGAATAAAAATATTGAAAATCTGAGTGTCTACTCATGCAGTGGGTCTGGAAAGAGTCACACAGAGATAGTGGGCTAGGTCAGTTGTACCATCTTAAGAGTCAAAGATCTGAGAAACATTCAGGGCTAGAGGAAAAACTGAAACAAACTTATAAAACATTAACTAGATCTAGAGCAATTAGGTTGTATCAAATAAAGCAGGAAGCTAGAATGCAAAGGGGAAATATATGGCCTTGTATATAGGGTGACACACACTCTCTGGTTCATATACGTACCCTGTACAGTGTACATCTAGTGACAAGACTCACATCGAAGTACTTTATGTATTCATACTTACCAGTACAAAGCAAGTTTTTATGATTTAAACCAAGCATCTCAATAAATGAGTGTGACTTCATTCCATACCAAACAAAGTTATATTTGGTTCCTATCTAGTATGTCAAAAGAATAATAGAATTGTTTCACTTTAGGAAAACATAAGAAAGTTGCAAAAAATGTAAGTATTAAAAGATAACATATTGAAATTTTAGTTGCACTTGCTAATGATAATGAGTGTTACTGAACATAGAAAGATTTAATTCTTTCAACACATTTAATTCTGGCTGGAAAGAAGATAACTATTTATAAACCCTTGGACTTCTACTGATGTTTAGAATTTGTAGTATTTGTGGCACAGGCATATTACAGCTGCGTTATTCGTAGCTAAGTGTTGCCACATGTTCTATGTGCCAGGGGAAAGGGGTTCAACCTCAGCATGCCTATTTTCCTTTTGATTTCTAATTTTTTAGGGTCACCAGAATAAACCATAGAATATGATGTGGTTAATCACACAAAGTAACGTGTATATATAAGGGCTCTAAATAGAACATTTTTCATGTTTTCTCAGCAATATAGTTAAAGTTTTCAAGGAAATATTAGGACTGGCATACTCTAGCTTCTCTCTTCAACTACCAATGTTTGGAGTGCAATATCACAGAAGCAAAAATGCTGTGCTATGCACTCTGTATTAAGGATCTTAGAATAAGAACAAAATCCAATTATTTTACTGCATTATCTAATTACAGAGTAAGGCAACATTTAACACTAGCAAGAAGGAACAAGCAAGAAAGAGAAACGGAAAGTGCCTCTTACAGAATAAATAAGTATTTAATCTCAGAATTGAAACAGAGTTCTTGTTTAGGGAAAGTGCAAAGAAATAAGAAGTTCCTATTAAGCCCAATTTAGTGATTATGGAAAAGCAAACTCTAAATTCTTATAACTTTCAACAATTGTTTTATTGAGTAAAGTTTGATATAAGTGATTTATATACTTAAATTCTTTCATGGAGCTTTTAGAAATAATTAAACTTGCCAACTATGATAATGACCAGCTGCTACTTAAACAAACCAATGGAAAGAGCATATATCGCTGTGACCTGTTAGGAGACATGTACCCTTTAATAAATTCCATATGGCAATAGCCAGATTTATTTAGCAGAAGAATGTGTATGATGTAGAGTTTGAAAGGAAGAGCTTTTCTGTAAAAGAACTCAAAGTGGGCACATGAAGCAAGCCCATTTAATGAATTTGTGTACTTACCCTTAAGGAAAATTTATTGTCTAATACTGAATACTTAAAACATCCATCGGCTTCCCATCCCAATTATGATAAAATCCCTACTCCCTACCAAAGCTAAGAAGATCTTACACTGGCTGTTCTTGTTATCTCTCAGTCTATGCTGTATCTCATTCACTACAGCCCTGTGTCAATGCCAACCATAATTCTGAGATGCTCACCAAGATTATTGTGCATTGATGTGCATATCTCCTGTATAATCTCACCTTGATTGTAAGTAGAACTTGTAAAAACATGGGATAGTCAGTCTCAATATGGTTATGTTGCAGTCTTGACAGCAAATACGTGAAATAATGACTCCATGATGACATTACATTAAAATCTGTTTTAACAAGCAAGAGGAAGAGTCTCTTGCTGTCTTTGAAAATGGAAGCCACCATATTGTGTGAGTCATGAGAAAGGAACAGGAAGCAGTGCAAGAATACAAAATTCTCCTGTAACTAGAAAGAACTGAGTTCTGCAAACCACTGAGAGTGGGACAGAACACTAAACATCAATAGTGATTCAGGCCTGATCCTAAACAGAGGACTCAGGTAAAATGTGATAGAATCTTAATCCACACAGAGTATAACAATAATTGTGTGTTGTTTTAAGCCAAAACCTTTGTGGTAATTTGTTGTGACAATAGAAAATTAACTAAGTTCTATTCCTTTGTTCTTCAGGCATGCTAAACTTATTTCTACTCGCATAGCTGTTTTTTAAAATTATAATTCAGGCCTTGGCTCAAAATCACATCCTTTACTAAGCCCAACTGACAATCACATCTAAGTTCAAACCACACATACATCAGTTCAACTCCTGAAGATTACCTTCTTCTACTGTCATGACACTACTCACCACTGTTAAGAAGTACCTGTTTACTTTTCAAATGTGTTTTTAAAATTTTGAACAGAGTAGTGCATTCAACAGTTAAAAAGGTAAATCATACTAGCAAATTGATAGCAACAAGATGTGAATTCTCCTGCTGGTGATGAGTACATGGGAGTTCCTGATGCCATTTTCTCTAGCATTATAAATGTTTGAAAATGAACATAGTAATTCTTTTTAATTTAAAAGAAAGAATGATGATGAAGACATTTTCAGACGAACAAAAATGAAAGAATAACTAGAAGATATCTTGCTATAGGTAATAATAACCATTGTGTATCAGTTAGCATGAAATGATCCCAGAATCAAAATAATATAACCACTCTGCTGGATATTTTCTATTAATCTCCTCAGGTCCTCTGATTCAGGTTTAGTCTTCCAAAAGTGTTCACAAATCATATTTTCATTCAGGGCTAAACTTTTTTTTCAATCTTGATTTCTTCATTAATGTAAGGGTTATTTTTAAAAGTATATAAATTGTATGTGGATTTTCTAATACTCTTTGTGATTTACTCTTAATTTAATTATATTGTCGCTGGAGAACTCTATGTTTAAGATAATTGAAGGTATGGTATAGTCAGTTTTCATGCATTTTAAGAGTATGCTTAAATAGCATGTGTATTCCACCAAAGTTAAGTGCTGATTTTTATATAATTGTGTCTATCAGATCAATTTAATTTTATATTTTAGTATGCTAAATAACCACTTAGTTGTCCATTTTTTAAATTCTTTTTAGAAAGGCTGTATTAAAATATCTCACTTTATGAACTTGCTTATCTTCTTTTAGTGCTGCATTTCTCTTTTGTACTTTTAAAGTTGTATTAGCAGCTGCCTAAATATTTCTGTCTTCTTGTTAAATAGAAACTTCTTTTTTCATAAGTTCTTTTCATATTTAGCTACGTGATTTGTCTGAAACATATTCCTAAACATTAGAAATCAATCATAAATGACACTAGAAAATCCATATATATTAATGGTATTTTTAAAAATAATCCATACTTTAAGGCTTCTTTTATTTGGTTACTGCATTTTGTGCTATAACATTCTCAGTTATTTCACATTATGCTTTTGGCACACTTATGTTTTCTTAGTGTATATGTAATAATAACATAACTCATGGGTTTTGTTTGTTCATTTTTATCCAATCGATTAATCTTTAATTTATTAAGTTTTGTAATTACTAATATAGAAATTATACATCTTTTCAGTGTAATACGTATTTTTACATTTATCTCACTCCTAGATAATGCAGGAATTCAAAGATTATCCTTTTTGTCTTATATGCCATTGAAATTATTTTTGTATTGCTAAATGTTTATTTGTTGCTACTTTAAAATTGATTATTTGTATGTGTGTATATATGTTCTTAAATATGTATATACAACATATATCTGATATAAACATGTATATTTTAAGAGTCATAGATATTACTTTAGGTAATATATATACATATATATATATGTATATACCTCAGTAACTCATTTTATGAACTTTGTATGTTTTATGATTTTGGGAGAAGATGGCTGCATTTGTATTTGTGTTTGTTTAATCTGATGTTACATCTGAAATCATTTTTCTTTTAATTAAAGAACATTCTTAAAACTTGTGTAAGTACACAGGTAGTTCTTTCTTTGTTTCAAAATGTCTTCATTTTGCTTTTAGTCTTGAAAGAATATTTTGATGAATGTGTAATTTTAAATGTGCATATTGATGTTAGTTTTGATGACATCTTTCTGTTTTTTCACCATCATTTGACTTCTAGCCTTTCTGAAATCTCACCTGGCTACTGTACCATGTGCTTAAATGAAAGTGGTTTTACCTCTTAGATCCTCTTACAAGGTCAGTAATGAGCCCAGGATGAAGCATCTGTGACCTGATCACTATTTATATTCCTATTCTAGGCCTAGTAATTTTTTATAAACTTATTGAGTCTTAATTTTTTTTGAAATGTTTCTTCTTTTGCTCCAAAAGGATATTTGAGCCAAGAATTGAACTAAACCACTTAATTCACTGTTAGGATAAGCTTAAATTTAACAAATATTTCACTCTGTGTACCTCTGTGCATATTTGGGACTGTCATTGACAAATATACTACTATTTAAGACAATTCATATACAAGTTTTAAAAAATCAAAATGTAGAGGTGTAATTATGCATAAAGACAAGAAAAATAAGAGAATATGTTCAG
Organism: Dasyprocta punctata; assembly: GCA_004363535.1. NCBI lineage: Eukaryota > Metazoa > Chordata > Mammalia > Rodentia > Dasyproctidae > Dasyprocta > Dasyprocta punctata. The sequence continues at coordinate 5,553 of RJWM01004831.1, forward strand.
GTGAGGTTAGAACAAGCATTGATTTTCTTTTTTTGGTGACTGAGGAAAAAGTATAAATTTTACTAGAAAGTATAACAATTAAGCATTTATGTTAAAAATTTAACGATAACTAATAGAAGATTGAAATTACAAAACTATTTTCCAAATAAACAATAGAATAAAGAGGGAAGAAGTTGAAAAATAAAGAAGCCATTGTAACTAGGAGATAGGAAAGAAGAAGAAAAACAGAAGGAGATGAAAAAGTATTAACAAAAATTATGTGGTCCTAACTAGCTCATCATGTTAAAAATAAAGAATTATAGGGAAAGTATCAACTTTTTTTCAGGAAAGAGTTAAAATTCTTATTTAATCACTGTTTCTCTTATTATGCTGTAATGGTCAGTGGATCACTCCTGTGTATTCCCCTAAACTATTTTTGAATCAAGTCTTCGTTAACCAATTCTTCTGAAGACAAAACACCAAGCAGGAATTTTCACAGAAAACAGGAAAAAAATTCATCCCTTGTATTAATTGAATAACTGGCATGTGTTATTCCAGGTAGCAGGATATAAATCTTCTCCCTTTATGAAACTTTCATTTTAGTGGGATAGGGATAGTGGAATGGGTGGACATAGACAGTCTTAACAAAAATAAAGAAACAAACCAAATAAGCTCACATAGTGATATGTGGTTAAGAGGAAAGTAGAATTACAGGGAAGCAGAAACTTATGTGTATTAAAGAAGGTCTTTCTGAGATGTAAACCTTGCACTGGTAGATGACTCACTATAACAAGTCAGCCACATGAGGATCTGTGGAAAACATTCTATGGAGTAGTGATAAAAGGCCTGAGGTCAGAACACAGCTGAAAAAGTATTCTAGGAGGAGAAAGGACATAGAAGCTAGTGTGTTCTCAGAAAGAGTTTGTAGAAGATAATGAGGTCAAAGGTGTATAATAACACTATCATTTCCATGATATGACAGATTTCATTCTAAATGAGAAGTCTGTCTGAAGTTTTTGTGAAGTTTCATTGTTCTTCAACTGATGCTTTTTTAAAAGATCATCATGACTTCATAGGCAAAGAATAGATTGCAGTTCTGTCTTTTTAATTTGGCCCATATTTTGTGACACGCAGCAGAATAAAAATAACCTAAGTAGATAAAACTAGGCTAAAATACCTGGAATTACTCAATCATTACACTGTCAAACTAATTGGGAAGAGAAGACCATGCACACTCAAAAACAGTTGAAATCTGGGACCCCTTATATCTGGCTGGAGACAATGGAAAGACTTTGCTATCTTGTGACACTAAATAGAATTAAAAATCCAGGAACTTTAAAGAAGGTCATTAAAACTCATGGCACAAATTACATGGTCAAGATCAGTTCATTTGACAAAAGTCACAGTAATGAATCTTAATGAGGACATTAATGTATTCTGTTCTCCATCCATCTAATTTTCACATTCACATCACCTGACTTTAATCATTTATTCTACTACTTCATGATCTGTCCTTGAGGAATGAAAAATACTCCAACACTCATTTGTCCTATTCAGCAGTTACCTGTCAAAATGCCTTCATAAAGGGTAACCTAACTCTCATAAGTGAAAAGACACAGGAGATTAAAGCATTATTTGTAATTACAGCATTGTGTCAGTGATGTAAAAGAAATAAAACTTCCAACTTGCTTGATGTCCGATGTGCCAAATTTGTGTTCCCTGAAATTGAAGAATGAATTCCAAAGAATGAAGGAGGTTAAAAGTAGGAAAGGTTTACTGAGAGATCTTTTTTAAGAGACAGGAGGGGTTCCCAAAAGTAGGTTGCCACTGACATCATTTCTCTAAAAATGTTTTATAGGGAAAAATCATGAGGTGGGTACAAAATCACAAGATGAGTAAAACAGGGGTCAAATTATAATCAATTAATAAGATTACAAGTATAATCACTTAGCTAATATGGATCCAATAGGGAAGCAGAGCATGTAGCAAGGTTATATGGATAGTATCATCAACTTTGACTTAATATGGCTTCTAAAACAGGAACATTTTGGGGAAGGGACGAGTCCAGGTGTGCTGGTCATTCTCCTGGATGTTGGGTGCAGACCTGGACTTAAAGGATTGGATGATACTAATTATAATTCTTCTTATTTCTCAGGGAGGTGTATAAGGCAGACAATTGTGACTTTATCTTGAGGCCTTGTGTTCTTCAGATGTCCATCCAGTCACAATTCTGATATCTGAATTTTTCATTGACCTCCTTGAAACTCCAATCCCTCTCTGACTGTTTCCAAACTGGGTTTGTTTGCTGCTGTGGCCACTGTTCTCTCTAACCCCAGTCCATGAATGGCACTGACTCATGGTAAGAGACTTGGGTCTTGTTGTTCCCAGTCTGTTGGAGGCCCACTCATGACACTGGTTCCCAGACTAGGCTTGTTTTCTGCTGCAGCCATTGTTCTCTCTAGCCCAAGTCTGTGAATGGCCAAAAGTATTATTTCATACATTTTCAAAGGAGTCCCATGATTTTACCATCATTGGCAATGTCTTATTCTTATGTTTTTTCCAGTTTTTATTTCTTATTAGTACAAGTTTGCACCACATAACAATTACAATTTTTATGGGAAGTTGGTACAAGTACACAACACAATTCAATTCCTTTCTCATCCCCTATGCCACCCTCCTATCTCATCTCTTGATTTCATTTCCCTTTTGAAAAAAATGTTTTAATTCCTATTATCTATCTTTCATTTGATTTAATTTATATTTTGGGTTTCTTGTATAAGAGAGACCATGTAATATTTAAGCTTGTGTGTCTGATTTATTTCACTTAACAATATGGTCTCAGGGTGCATCTATTTTCCTACAAATGATTCAAGTTTATCCTCTTTGGAATATTTTTAAAAACCTGAGTTATAATTAACTGAACTCTCTGATGATTCAGGAAATTAAGACTAATGTAGCACTATAATAGATTTAGGAAATTAGAATTAGTGTAGCATTTCAATAGCTTTAAATTTGTCTTTTATAAAACAACTTTTAAAAAAAGGTATTTCCTGTAAAAATCCTCCCCAACTCCTATTAGAAATCAATGATGCAAATTGTTTTCCTTTGTGTGGCAATTTAATGCTCCCCTGAACTAGCTTCCCTGACTTTAGAAGATGGCCTTGAACAGTCATGCTTACTGATACAGACATTGCACAATGAGAAATTCATTTTCTGCTTGATTTTGTAAGTGAAATTACACTCTGACACCACTTTTTTCTGCTACTACTGAAAGATATTAATGAAACATAGCTTCAGAAATTTATTTGCAAGGTTGTCTTCTATTAGACTCTTTGGACTGAAAATGTTTTTTTAGATCTTTTTGATGACATAGGGTAGGGGAGAAGAAAATTCTGAGGCCAGGAAATCACACAAATTACAGAAGCCAACATTGTTATGGAGAGATAAAAGAAAACTGTTACTATTCTCAAATGAGAACTATATCTTTGTGTTTCACCACTGGATTCCAAACCTCAGTTGCCTTTAAATAGGATGTTTTAACTTATCAAGTCAAAAGTTACTAGAGAGTCACCCATGCCTCAGGAAGGAAGATTCTCTAAATAACAAGATTCATTTTTCTAGGTGTGGTTCCAGAAGCAAAACGTTTAATGTTGAGGTGAAATTCCTTAGAGAATTTCCCTGTGGACCAACTTCTCCCCACTCAGAAAGAACCAAGCCATTCCAAGGGACAGCAAGGATGGAGAAGATTCATGCACCAGCAACTCCCAATGGCTCTAACCTGATGACAACTCACTGAAGAACTCACTGACATCTTCTTTGTATCCTTGTCAGTTCATCTTGACTTACAGATTATTTCGGCCTGACCAGAGTTGGCCAGATTTCTGTTCACTCTGCACTCAAAGTTACACCCTTCTGTCTTATGTCCACATACCAGCTAAGCAACCTACCCACCAGCTTGTGTCAGTAAGTTAGCACAATATAGTAAACAGTTTGGTACCCTGCCTAACCTCAAATAGCTCTTATCTGGCTTTCAGAGCATCTCTTATCACTGCAGTTATTACCTTCTTTAACAACTGATCATCAGACCATTCCATTCTGAACTGTATGTGTGCTAAGAGTCTGAGGTCCATTTATTTATATTTTTCTCTAGAATTTAGCTCAGTGACTAACACGTAGTAGAACCAATGAGTCTGATAAATATATTTTTTAAGAAAGAAGAAACAGGTAGATGGTAAAGATAGATAGATAGATAGATAGATAGATAGATAGATAGATAGACAGATAAATAGAATTTGACTTTCCAAAGAAAAGCAAGACTTCTTTTGCACTCTGGCATAAACCCTCACCATACTCGTGTCCCTTGTAAACAAACTGATGTTGGAATCTGTATTATTAAAACTGATAGCTACTGGTCAGGAGCAGTACAACAGAGAAAGCAGATGCCCTAAGAATTTTACCAACTTCTCATATGCTAAGATATTTTTCTCTAAGTTAAAAATTCCACATGCTTTTTGTCTAAATTGCAAAGATAAGAACAGTCGATACAATGCATACCTCAGCATAAAACTGGAAGGAGAGTTTGATAAAGTTCTTAAATTTGCCCTACTTTTCTGAAACACCTCTTGACATAGGGCTATATAGGCAACAATTATCAAAATTTTCCCTTATCCTCCTATATAAACTAGAATGAAAAAGACAGAAGAATTCTGATGAATTATTGCAAGATATCATGGGATATCCCAAGTGCTCCATCTCAGTGCTCACTGCCAAGAGATCATTACTATTAATAATGTCAGGCCCCAGGCTAAATGAGAATGGCATACATTAGTACTCTTAATGATCATGACAGCCTAGTGACATACAGAGCTAGTCACATTTTTTGCAAATAGAATCATGCAAATTTTAATTATGCAACTATCAAGCTGTTTTATATAAAATATTAATACATTCTTACTTTATTTACAAAATTTTAAATATAGTAAATGTCTCTCAGTTTAAAGTATTGTGAGGAATTGCCTAATTTAAAAGATAAGCCTGAGCCAGGCGTGGTGGTGCAATGCCTGTAATCCTAGCATGTGGAAGGCTGAAGCAGGAGAATCATTGCCAGTTTGAAACAAGCCTGGGTGACAAACTGAGCTCAAGGCCAGCCTGAGCTGCACAGCAGACCTTGTCTCAAAAAGACAATGAATAAATAAATAAGATAACCCTGAAAATTTTCAATAGTACCTCTGTTTTATTCACTTGTGGATCACTGCTTTCAGTGGAAAAGTAATTGTTATAATAAAAATTGCTACTTATTAAATACAGTACTTCATAGTATGAAGCCACTTATTTGTCACAAAAAAAGATGATCCTAAATGAAATAAGAGTAGTAGTGACACCAATGACCTGTTCTACTCAGGCAGCCTGGCTAGCCTCACTATGAAGGACTAATTTTGAATTATATATATTTAATTAAATAAAACTTTTAGTAACTTTCCCCTCACATAAGATATGTTTGCCTTGGTACTACATTCTTTCCAAATCCAACTTTGAAGTGTTAAATAACTTTCTCAAGGTCTCAAACCTAAAGGAAGCTGAACTTATCTGACAGAGACATTATCCACTTGTTAACAAATAGACCCTTAGTCCTGTTGCACTTACATTACTTGTCAGCTATTTGCATAATTCGGGTAAGCTTTGTCTTCATAATTCTTTATTTTTAATCTTTGCATCTTTTTTCCTGCCATAACCATACAGATATGAACCTTCCATGAGAGAAACACACTTGACCTAAATAAATGCCTGCCTACCCCACCTTATTCCTTCAATTAAAGTCACACAGAAGAACATTCTAGGCAGTTTCTCTAAATAGCCACACTCCCACCGATGTCTCTTATCTGCCTGTAACACCATCATGCCAAACAGCAACCACAATCAATCAATGCTTGATCCAGGGCAAATATCAGGAGAGATGAGGTGAGGGAGTCACTAATATTCCCACCACACCTTCCTATTATCAAATTCAGATAGATTTATCCAATGCATGTCTGACCCACGGGGAATAGAAGACATTTTCTTTACAAATTGGTACTAGAATCAACACAAGCTGTATTGTAACTTTTGGAAGCTAAGGATAGATGATGTGTCCTTTTATAGAACTCCACAGCAGATAAAATGAAACTTTTTTGTTGGAACATAAAACACAGGGCTGTAGTGTTGTGTTGCGTTGTACAAAATAACAATGGATATTTTTTGCCTAGAAGATGCCTGAAGTTTGATGCTTTTTGTGCTGCAGTAGACTCGACATTAAGTAGCCCAGATTTTTGTGCGTGTGTGATTGTGTGTACACTTGTTTGTGTGCATGTACATAGTACATCAGCAACACAGACTTGTAGGAAAGGAAAAAAGTGTTTTCAGGTAAGATCATTAGAGCCCATTAACAGTAAATCCTTTTGGCAACAAAATAAATTTCTTTGCATAGAAGAACTAAAGATTTTGAAAACAGAAAAAGATTATAGAGTCCATGTGTATCTTCACTGTCACCAGGGTGAGTGTGGTCAATGAGCACGCGGATGTCCACTTACTCCTAGGACAGTTGAAATGTTTTTGCTCTACCACAATTAGTGACCTCTTTTTTGACAGAATGCATCATGCACCAAAAAGTTCCCCATTACTCCTGATTTCTTCTTGCAAGAAACTATTTTTTCTCCTTCCTAGGCATTTTAAATGAAGAGCTTATACAGTAGGAAAAGAGATTTAGGACCCATTGTTCAGAGGAATCCATGAAGCAGAGAGAGTGAGATTGGGTCAATTCAGACAACAGTCGTGGTGTTCATGGGAAAAAGTAACCCCCTGCCCCTGTCTTTCTCTAGCAGCCTGAGTCTGCAGGGAAAATAGGTCTAAGGAAATGTCAAGGAAATGATCTATCTGTTAAAGGTCACAGCTGAATCATTTTAGCTTAGTGTAAAGGAAAGTAGTTGAAATTGTGTAATGTCAGAAAGAGGATGAAGTTAGGAAATTCAGAGGCACTGGGGCATCTTTGCAGGCTGAGGAACAAGGCCATGAGGAGGATCTTACAACCAACACAGCCCACACTGGATGAAAACCCAAACTCTGAAACTCTGACCCTATAGGAAGAGACTTTGATGGGCTTGCTTTGGGTCATGTGGAGATGGTGGGGTCAGATCTCTTATAGTACCAAGACAGTTACAGTACCAAAATAAAATAGATTGCCAGTAGCCAACAAACAAATAAATATCTTGGCATAATTTTTAAAAATGTACTTTCAAAGTATTTTAAAAGCTACTATACTGATTCTAACAAATAAACTCAAACTCAAAAGCAGGTAGATAGACAGTGGTAGTTCCACTTTAATATAAAAAAAACTAAGGATCAAGGAGCTACAAGATATCCCTATAGTCTTGTGAGTTAGGGTTTAGATGGCAGTGTCTGCATTTTAAGGCAAGCATTAGGAATTATGTCTCAAACAACTCTCCTCCCACTTCACCATATTATACTGATGATACTCGGTCAGGTTAGAGAAAAACAAAATGGGTCCGGGTCATACCTAGAGCAACTAGTTTTAAGAATTTTGGAGGAAAGAATCATACATTGGATTTTTTGATATTTATTTGGGTTTAATTTTGTTGTTTTTAAGTGCCCTAGATAATTCTATCGTGCCAACAGAGAATCGGAACTCTAAAAATGTATCATTTGAATGTCAGAGATGAAAAGCAGTTATTGAAACTTGCAATGAAAAGTTAGATATGGTCATCCTCTTGTTGTATTTTTTGCTTAAAGGTTTTCTTGTTTCAATATGAACTTGGATTTATAACTGCCAATTCTGCAAACGACAACAGTTTGAGGAGAAGTTAAGGTTGCCAGGGGCAATCCAATTTGCCAAGGAAACCAGCTGAGCTGTGGAAGCAGCATGGAGTAACCTGCCCACAGCCAGGATGCTCTCTGTAGAAGGGCATTCTCGCTTTGTTTCTTTAGTGGAAACTGGAACATTGTTCCCTTACCTCTGGAAAAAGAGCATTTCACTCTTTGCTGGAATATGCACTTATGTAAGCAAGACTTTTCTCTTGGCTCCCTCTACCACAAAGAACAGTACAGTCTGTATAGAGAGATAGGAGCTAGAAATGAGAGGTCATCTCTTTACTTCTCCCTTGTGTCCCTTAGCCCACTGAGCATTCCAATTCTTTTTTGCTTAAAAAAAGGAATTTGTGTTACAGGAAATTTCCTTGGAGAACTGAGCTAGTCTAAGATTTAGATAACAGGTCTACCCGAAGATATAATGGGAGGTGCCAAAATCAGATGCCGAAATGGATTAGAGACGCAGTGATTTCTTTCTTACATGCAAAGATGATGAATAAGACTAAATGATTAGTTTTTTGCTACCTAGTTTTTTATTTCTTTACAGTCTTAGTCTTAATGTACATTACATAATATACTGTATGGTCCTCTCTAGTGATGTGATTTGTTCTTTATTAATGAATAATTAGTAACAAACGTTTTAAAGAGATTTAGAAAATCTACGGTTTTGATCTGAATCTTATCCAACACATTTTCAACTCTCACACACCTAAAGTTTCAGAAAACATAAGCTATGATATGTAAGAGAGACTTATAATTTTACCTGATAATCTTGTGAATCTAAAGCAAGCAAAGGCAAAAGTCGAGTGTAGTGGTTCATGCCTTTAATCCCAGCACTCGGGAAGTTGAGGCAGGAGGATCCTTGTGAGTTCGAGGCTGACTTAGGCTACAAAGTGAGTTCAAGGCCAGCCTGAACTGCATAGTGAGACACTGTCTCAGAAAATAGGACTGGGGATTTAGCTCAGTGACATAAGCACCTGCCTGGCAGGCGCAAGGTTGTGAGTTTGATCCCCAGTACCAGTAATAATAATAAAGCAAGCAAAGGCAAATGGCAATTTGATAAACTACTATTCCAGGATTAAGTCTGTACAGGGTTTCATATGAATAAATATCACAATTAAAGAGACTGAAATACAATGTTCTCGTAACTCAAGAGGTAATTCTTAGTTATTTATTTTTATTTTTGGATATGTATTTGTCAAGGATGTTTCTCTAGCTCTATCTACAGATGGACAGTAGTACATTACTTTATGGTCATGACCAAATTTTTTAGTTAAGCAGTATTTCTTTTACTTGACTAGCTACAAGTCACTATTACCATTGTCAATTTAGTAGCATCTCCTCCCAGCACCTACCCTAACACCTCACTCCATGTGAGTTCCAGATCTGCCTCCACACTCCATCACCCTCAGTGTTCACCTTTCCACACAAGGGATCACACTGCACAGAAATCTCCAATTTGGACTGCCAAGTTCTTTGTTGCAGGAATCAGTTTTGTTCTAGCATTCGGGCATGATACATGCTCAGGTTGTGTCAGGCACTGTCCTAGGTCCTGAAAACAGTATGAAGAAAGAACAAATCCCTGTCCCCATGAAATTTAAATTGCTGGTAAGACAGTGGAAGACATGAAATGTCTCTGTGCTGTGATAGTGGGGGGTGAGATGGGGATGAAATTTTAGACGGGATATCCAAGGAAGACCTCGCTGGAAAGGTGACATCGGAGGATCACCTGAAGAAGGTAAAGCAGTGAGTGTAAGAGACAAAGGCGCTGAGGAGGTACAACGCTGGCATGCTCAAGACGGCCAGTTGCTTTGGAAAGAGCAAAAATACATTCACTGTGGGGCTATACCTAGCACATATAAGATACTAAGTAACTGCTTATTAAATGATTAAGTATAGGAAGCATGTACAAATAAACATTTAAAAGAATAATAAAATTAATGATAGATTTGGAAGGACACTGTATGACCCATAAACTGTTATTGTCACTTCATTAGTCTAATATGCTTTCCAGTTTTAAAAAAAGCACTCAGTTACTCCCTCAATAAAATGAAGACTGAATCATAAGCTTGTTCACATTTCTGGGAAATTTGGGGAGTTTTGGGCATCAAATTATCAGAGAATGATGGGCTGGACTCGTTACAATCAAGTTAAAGTCATCAAATTTAACTTCATTCAAAATAACCTTGTGTCATCTTTGCTGTTTTAATTTTCTCCAACTCTCATCTCCTGCGCATATAACTTCTGGGTTAGCACTGATTACTCTGTGTTCTCACTGTCAAACTTTTTGAAAATTCCAAAGCTTCCTTGTCACGGTTTATTCTTGTTTCTGTAACCTCTTGGGAAAGCAATAATTTAGAGAATAAGTTCCTTTCCACATCATGATGGAATCAAGAAATGAGGGAAATGTTCTGTCTCAGTGTGTTAGCAGCTCTGATGATTGCAACTACAGGACAAAATTATATTTCTTCATTTTCCCTAAAAGAACAATTCCAATGCACATGAAGACACAAAGCATTGATTTCAGAAATACTGACCTTGAATAGAATTAAAGTGGTTTCAGGGGCCTCCTGGTTAGCCCTTTTGAGATGATTATTATTAAAAAAAGAAAGTTAACCTGATCCCTGAGTCACTCTCTGGTTCTGGCTCTCCATCTCACCAGATGATGTCGCCTTTCTCTCTCTCTCTCTCTCTCTCTCTCTCTCTCTCTCTCTCTCTCTCTCTCTCTCCCTCTCTCTTTTTCTCTCTCTCTGTCTCTTTCTCTCTCCCCAACTGTAATACCATCTGCCATGATGTGATGCAGGCAAGAAGACACTTGTAAGAGCAGAGCTGATGCTGGTACCAGACTTTCAAGCCTACAGGACTATAACTAAAAATAACTTACTTTTATATAAAGTCCCCATCATTATTTCCTAATAGTAACAAAAAGGATAATACAACAGGAGTACTGTACTTCTAAACAACTGAAAATGAAAAGAGCCAAATGGAGTTCCTTTATCTGTTTATTATTGCTATGCTCAACTGAATTATACTGTGGGAAAAACAATCTGATAAGTTGGAATCTTTCCATCCTTGTTTATAGCTTTATTTGATAGACAGTCTAGAATAAGTCTCTTTATTGTCTCTGAGAATCAGTTTCTTCGTAAAAAGCTGGGAGGGAGCTTGCATTGCTTATACCCCAAGTTTGGCATCAGAATTAAATAAAAGTAACAGGCACAAGAGTATTAAGAAAATAATGAAGAGTTACACAAACAAAAACACTGTGTGGATTTAAATGGAACTATAATACAAGAAATAAATTGGTTGGTAAAAAGCAGGCAAATATTTTCCTTAAATTTGCTTTTAATATTGCTTGAAAGGTAAGAGGTAATCATCATTCTTAACTAATAGCAGTTCTGGATAACAGATGCTTTCAGCTGTACCTTCAAAATATATTTTCCATCTGTCCACTGTTCTCTTTTTCCAGTATAGCTCGAGTTAGAACACAGATCTCAGCAGTAGCTTCAGAACTACTGATTCTAACTGTCACTCCCTCCTTTAATCTTTTTCCCACAGAGAACAAATTCAGTCTTTTTAGTTGTAAATTAAGTCATGACTGTCTTGCCCTTAAAATTCTCAAGCGGTTTATGATCACACTTAAAATCCAAAATCTCTATTACAGATTAAAGTCCCTTTTCTGGTCCCTGGATTTCATTCCCTAAATAGGCCTTCCCCTCTCCTGATGTTTCAGCCCAGTGCTGATTTTCTGTTCCTAGATACCAAGATTGTACTCACCTTAGGGCTGGTGTATTACTCTTTCATCTGCCTGGAAGTCTCACTTTCTAACTACAGTTAAGTGGCTCGTTTCTACCATTTTGGTCTCAGCTCAAAATTAATCATCTAAGGGCTTTTATTATTGTCTCATTTATGGTGTCACCCCTCCCTCAGTTTGTCTATCACATGGAACCCCTGAATTGATATGTTCCATCACTCACTCAATTAGTCTATATTTCTTCTTAGTCACTTAACAGTTTACCCTAACTGTCACTCAGGTAGCATGTTTGTTTATGTATTAACTATCCAGGGGATCCCTGGAGAAGATGTCATTTCAAGCAGTTAATTCTTGTATTGAATAAATGTGATTTAACTGTTTTTATATTTCCTGCTATGTTATAAAAATTAATGAAAAATATGCATTTTTTGCTCATCCTGTACTTAAATAATTGGACTGGTAAGAGGTTAACACCTGTTATAGTTTAGATCTAAAATGTCCCATGAGTTTTATTCATTCAGAGGTAGAGTTTTTGGAAGATGATTGGATCAGGGTCGCTATACTCATCAGTGTATTAATCTATTGATGAGTTCATGTCTGAATGTATACAGGGTTGGGCCTATTTAGAGTTGGGTCAGTAGAGATGTCATGTGGAAAGGTGAATTCTTGTCCCTGACCCAACCCTTCTCTCTGTTTCATGTCTGCCAAGAGTTGAGCAGACCTTCTACCATGATGTTTCTGCTTTGGAGCCATGGATTGACCCTCTGAAACTGTGAGCCAAAATAAACTCCTTTAAATTGAATGTGTCAGCTATTTTGTCTCAGTAACAGAAAAAAGGCCAATATGACACCTAAAATGGGTGAAATTACCTTGATCTCATGTTAATTCCTATGTTCCTTTGCTGACTGTGATTTCCATGAAAACAGTGGGGGGTTGCACTATTTCATCTTCAAATTCTCTGCTATGAATTTTTTACTTGGAACCTAGAGATTAGTTAATATTTGCTCAATGGATGTGTTAAAGAAACTGGAAATTTTAGGAATGGATGTACATGTCAATCAAAACTAAGAGATTTTAGATCTTTTCAATTAAATTATGATTCTATCTCCTGGTCTCCTTGAAAGAGAGAATAAGGAGACTGCTGAGGATGATGAAGCTTTGGTTCACACATTTGTGTGACATACCAGTTAGAAGTGAGCTAAGAATTTGAATCCAGCTCTTTGCAAGACTTAAATGTCTACCTTTACTTGTCATCAGTGATAGTAATGAAGCCTGACAACAAATTTGGAAGTCATGTCTTTATTATAACTTCAATTTCAGAGAAAATACATATCCATCTACCAACTCTGGTCTAGCATAGTGAGGATTCCAACCAATTACTAGATATAAAAAAATGCATCTCCTATTTTTTAACTCCATCAGGGGACCTTTACAGAAACATCTATGTGGCAGCACTTGATAAAGACTTAGGAGTTGTTTTCAATCATTTGATGAGTCACATGTCATTTTTAAAAAGTGAAGAAATGAAAAGTAAAATAGTTTAAAAATAGTTTCAGATTTGGAAACCTGGATTTCAGAGACTGAATCATCATCCTGTGCCTATTGAATTATACAAAATTATATGAAACAGAAGGACCTGAAATAAAAACATCAGTCAGTCTATAATTAGCTAGACCCTGGATCAATGTTTACTAGTCAAATGTATGAAGGTTGCAACAATCCCATAGTGCTTCGTACTACTGGTAATTTCAATTATACAGGCCATAATTCAGGATTTAGAATTTCACGATAAACAACAATGGAATTCATTCACTCTAGCAAAGTTATCCTTGACTGTTATACTATAGAAATGCATTTGGGTGACTGATGACTGTTTTTCTAATTTAAGAATTTGAAAAAGAAATCTGAAAAAAAAATTAAACTGAACAATGTGGAAGACCAAAAAAGACCTATCACCTCTGTTTTGCTTTTGTTTTGTTTTTTGGAGTTGGTTTTGTTTTTGTTTTTGTTTTTGGTCTTTGAAGATGTCAGGCCTAGAAAGATTTCAGTCTTTCAAGACTGAATTAATAAACTCTCAAAAACAATGCAAGATGAAAATAAATGCATGTTCAATGCTTAAGTATACTGCTTATTATCTTTTAATTCCTTAGAATTCACAGCTATTAACAATATTAAATTTGAAAAACATGAGCAAGCCGGGCATGGTGGCGCACGCCTTTAATCCCAGCACTCGGGAGGCTGAGGTAGGAGGAGCGCTGTGAGTTCGAAGCCGGCCTGGGCTACATCGCGAGCACAAGGCCGGCCTGAGCTACACAGTGTGACCCTGCCTCAAAAAAACCAGGGCTGGGAGTTTGGCTCAGTGGCTTAAGCGCCTGCCCTGGCAGGCACGAGGTTGTGAGTTCAATCCCCAGTACGGCAAAAAAAAAAAAAAGAAAAACATGAGCAAGATGATGGTTGATAAGATACTCTAAAAATTATAAATGAGATACATATACACAAGATGAGAAAATTCATACTTTAATGAGTACACTAGGAAACTAATATAAAAATGTAAGGCAGAGGCTTTGAAATACCAATAAAATTGAATAAATTGTAAACTATAAAAACAATATCAAAGAGAAGCTAACTGTCATCAAGAAAAGAGATGAAAAATGGAAACTCGTTTCAAAAATATTTTCTACTTTTTGACATAGATTTTAAGTTTTCATTTCTCCATAATGAATGGAGAGTCAGCATTGTAGACAATCAAATCAAAATGTTGGGGACAAAAGAAAAAGAGAAGAATAAAACAAGATTGTTAATTGAGAAGATGATAAAGTGAGGACCAAAAAATAAAAGTTAGTTCATATTGTTCCTGGAGAATGACATGAACTCATGGAGTAAACAAGAGAGGAAAAGCAACAGAAGAAAAGTTACTTGAAGAATGTAAACACTTGAAATCAGCACAGCCTATTCAGCATCAAAACTAACTGAAAGGTAACCCATATCCTAACACTATTTTTAGTGAAGCGAAAGGTTTACTCATGAATCTGTAGAAGAAAAGTGCTTTTGAGAAGTGCTTTCTCTCTTTTAGTGAGAAAAGACATTGAGGATTTGTTTTTTTACTTTGAAGATTTAAAGTCAAAAATTGTGTGTCCCCAACTTTTTTATGCAGGCAAAATTCATCCAACAAAGAAATGTAGAAACGTTTCAGAAAACTAATTGCCTATGCATCTTCAAAGTTACGGACCAGGAAAACAACAGCAAACATTGATGCCTAAAAATTGAAAAACCATGAAACAAAAGTCTAATGATAAGCAATTAAACTATTAATTCTAAAAATCTGTTGGAATATGGTTAAAAATGGAATGCAAAGTAACTTCAGTACTAATGACTGTAAACATAAAATCCTATCTCATAATAGCTCAGAAAATAAATTGTTCCTACTCCTTAAATACTATATTGAAGCTAAAAATTATTTTTTGCCTGATAAGAAGTTTTACTTGGATAAAAAGTAGCATGGAGTAAATTAGACATGTTTAAAGATTAGATATTGGTAAATTTTTATATCTGAATATACATTTAACACTATCACCACAATCAAAATAATGAACTATGATCCCAAATAGTGTGCCCTTGCATCTTCCTAATTACAAGTGGTTTTAATGCCTCTGTCTTTTTCTGTACCTAATTTACATGTTGATAAATATTTGGGTTGTTTTGCAGATTTTGATATTATAAATAAGCACCGCTGCTATATACACTGTTGCACAAATCTCTATGTGGATATTTTTCTTTTTTTTGAATAAGCAAACATGGAGAGGCTGAGTTATATAGTTTATGCCGGACTTTATTAGAAACTTCTAAACTGTTATCTAAATTGGTTGTATGATTTAATTTTTCCAACAGCCATATATGAGAATTTTAATTCCTCTACATCCTGACCACACTGGATGAAGTTTTTTGTTTGGATTTTAGTCATTTGTATTAGTTAGAGAGTGAGGTGTCACTGTAGTTTTCATTTTCATTTCCCTAATGACTAATAATCTTCAGCATTCTTTAATGTGAAATTTCTTTTGCTGTGCAGATATCATTTTGATGAAGTGTTTACTAAAATCTTTTTGTCTTTTTGAATTTCTGTTGTCTTATCATTAATCTTAGGAGGTATTTTATAAAAGCATATATACATATACAAATGCTTTCTACTCTGTGACTTTAGCTTTCTATTTTCTTTATTCTTTTCTCTAAGCAAGTTTGTCATTTTGATAAAATTCAAAGTGATTTATACTTTCATTTATCATTTGATAAAATTCAAAGTGGCTTATACTTTTAGTGTCACTTTGTCTCTGCCAAAACAAAGAAATATTTCTTCCTCTATTTTCTTCTAGTTTTTTATACTTTTAAGCTATATACTTAGGTTTATAATCTATTTAGATTTAATGTTTGTTTACAGTACAAAGTATAAAGTTCTCTCCCTCACTCCCTCCTTCTTTCCTTTCCTACTTTTCTTTTGCATTTAGAATGTAATTGTTCAGTTATAATGTTGAAAAGACTATCATTTGTCTACTTGCTTTTCTTTAAACATTTCCTGAAAATCAATTCTTCTGCATAAGTTATTTTGTGTTCTCTAAAATCTGTTCTTTTGATCTCTTTGTCTACTGCACACCAGTAACTCACTATCTTATTGTCATGGCTTTATAATAGATTTGGATGTCAATCCAACTTTATTTTACCTATACTGGGAACTTTGCTTTTACATGAATTTTATTTGAACATGAACAGGAATTTTAGATTTGGATTGTCAACCTCCATAAAAAAAAAAGCTGATGGGATTATGTTGAAGATCATGTTGAGTCTACAGATAGGGAGAGAGAAGTCACACATAAATAGCATTGTTTTCTAAACCTTTCCATTACCCAGTTTTTGTTCAATTACTTTCACTTACATTTTGTACTTTTTAGTATGCAGTTCTTAAATACATTTTTTTCAGATTTATACCTAACAATTTCACCTTTCTTGATACAATTTTACTGGTATTATTTTAAATGTTGAATAACAGATGGTCCTTTGCCATTCCACAATTGAATTGTTATGTGTTTATTTTTCCTATAAAATTACTAAATCTAATTTTTAGTTTTAGTGCCTTTCATGTGAATTTCATATTTTCTGAATAAGATGACCATGCTGTCTGCAAATAAAGAAACTTTGCTTCTTACTTCCTCACCCAAATGTCTTTCACTTCATTTCCTTACACACAAGGAAATTTCAGCACAGTGCACCCAAGAAGTGGTGAAACTGGGCATTACTGACTTGCTCCTGATTTTAGGTAAAAGCTTTCAGTTTTTAATTAGTGAATATAATGACAACAGAAGCATTTCTATAATATCCCTTCTCAATTTGAGGAAGTTTCTTTGTATATCTAGTTTGTGGAGAACTTTCGTCAAGGGTAGATACTAGATTTTATCTCGCGCTTTTGAGACGACCTGTTGAGATGACCATATGGTCTTTCCTTTTAAATTTGTTAATCTTGTGAATTACATGGTTTTATTTTAATGTTAAATGGGCTCAGGATTCTTGAGATAAACTTCACAAATATAACAAACTGTTACAACAGAGAAAAGGAAAATGAAACAAACTTATTTTCAACAAATTATTTTAGAACAATTAGACATTCACATGCAAAAAACAATGAATATGGACACAAAAAGTGAACTCAAAATGGATCATAGACTTAAATATAAAACAAAATTACTAATCCCTATATAACATAGGAGGAAATGTACTTGGCTATACATAAGGTGATGACTTTTAGCTACAACATCAAAGTATGATACCTGACTATGAAATAATAAAGGCTGGACTTGATTAAAATTCAAAAGTTCTGTTCATGTGATTTCATTTCTCAATTCCTGTCTCTTCTGGTATCATTACCAGATATTTTAGTTCTTTACATGCTATTAATCTAATGTTTCACTGTGATAAATTTTACTTAAGGTTAGTAATATTTTAAAAGTGTTTTAAAAGCAAGATAATAATCTTATATATTTACCCTCATATTATTGCTTCTTTTGGCTCTATTCTTATTTCTATATAATTTCCTTCTGCCTGATACACTGCTTATGTGTTTTTTATAAGTCAGGTTGGTGATCATGGATTTTTCAGGATATATACATTTTAGAAGTCTTTATTTTGCCTTTGCTTTTAAAAAAAATTTTGTGGTGTGTGGATTCTGAGGTGCAGTTTTCTGTGTGGTTTTGTTATTGTTTCAGCCCTAAAAGATGCTGCACCACTTCTGAACTCATTGTCACCAACAAGAAATCAGTTTCACACTTGTCTTTGGTTCTTTTGCACATGTGTCTTTTTTCTCTTATCTGTTTTTATGATTGTCTCACTAGGAACAACTTTATTTAATTTGATTTCCTATATATTGGTATTGTTTTCCTTTTTCTTATACTTTGGTTTCTTTGGTTTTTTTGCATCTACAGTTTTCATGAAACTTGAAACAATCTGACCATTACGTCTTCTAGTATTATTTATTTCTTTATCAATTGATTGATTGATAACTTGATTGTCCAGGACTGGGGATTGAACCCAGAGCCTTCACACTGAATTATATCTCCAGGTCTCCTCCTGGCCTTCCCCAACCCTTCTTCCCTACTTTTAAGTCAGGTTTTCACTAAGTTACTAAGTTGCTCAAACTGGATTTGAACTTGTGATCCTCCTGCCTCAGTCTCTCAGACTCAAAGTGCTGGGATTACAGGTATATGCCACGATACTCAAATTCAAATATAATTTTGAATTTTACACTTTTTTCTCTTTTCTCCTTAAGAAAGTCAGACTGTACATATATTAGGCTGCTTCAGATTGCCACAGTTTGCTGCTGCCAGTTTCTCTTTCAAACTTCTTTTGCTCTGTTGTATTTTATTTAGGTATTTCCATAGATATGTTTTCAGATCTAATCTATCATTTATCCCAGTTTATTTTTATCTTAAACATTTTAATTATTATGTTTACAAGTTCAATTTGAATTTTTTAAATAACTTCTATATCTCAAATTTTTTGAGGATATGTTAACCAGTGATGTCCTTGTCTACTAATTCTACTATCTGGAAGAGTTTGAGTCAAATGATTTTTTTCAAGTTATAGATCCTGTTATCCTGCTTCCTTGATATCTACTAATGTTTTTATTGAATGCCAAATAACTTCAACTGAATATGGCCTCATTTACCCTGGGTGTTTTTATATGTTCTTAAATCTTCTTGAGTTCTATTCTGGGACAAAGTTCAATTACTTGGAAACAGTTTAAATATTTTAAGTCTTGATCTTAACATTTGTAACATATGATGAATCATCACATTAGTTCCAGGCCTAATTTTTCCCACTGTGGAGGCAAGATAATTCTGGGTATTCTACCCAACACTTAATAAATTATAAGATTTTCCAGTTTGGCTGTTATAAATACATTAAACCCCTGACTTAAGGAATGAGTTATACTCTGGGAGAATATTCATGAGTCAGATTCATTGGAAGTCTGACACAATGTGTCTCGTACACCTTTGACACAAATACACACGATCTATTGCTTTGGGTTTCCTAGGGGTCCCGTCCACATCACCACTGTTTTTTCTCTTGCTTCTGGACATCCTGGGCTCTGATTAAGCACTGTATACTGTGTACTATTTCACTGTACAGTAGGAACACAACAGCACAACTGTGACAATGTCTGGCAGACATGTGAGCTACTTACGCGATTTGCTCGCATCTAGGAATGTTTACAATGGGAGGCCCATTCCTATCAGTGAAAGTTCACAACTCTAATGTTTGTAAGTCTGGGATTTACCGTAGGTACTCTCTCTGGTTCTATGTGAGCATCATATGTAGTGATGCTAAACGACTAGGGTTAATACTTTAGTTCAGAGATCTAGGATTTTTCCAGTGTTAATATTCTCCTGGTAAAGAAACAAGACATTTCTAAATATTCTTCCCAATTCTCCAATGAGTTACGAGAGTTTTCACTGTGACTGGTAGAAGCAGGCACTGTTCCTAATGCTGCGGGAGCATCTAGCACTGTTTCTTCCATCTTCCACCCTCAAGAAATTTTCTCACGTGCACACACTGATCATCAGCTAAGGAAAACTTTTGGATTTTCTCTACAGAACTTCAGAACTTTCTGTGGATTTCTCTTGTGGCTGATTCCCTGTCCTGTGAACTCCTCCTGCCTTGCTGTCTCAGAATCCCAGTTCTGCTTGCTCCAAAGTCTATGAGGCTCTGCCTGTGCTCTCTGGCTTTCTCCTTCAGCCTGGATACTTATAAGGCATGAAGGCTGCTTAATCAGAGGGCTAATATTGCTTGTTTCCTATCTTTGCTTTCATGGATCACTGCCCTATGTTATCTTCTCCCTCATCTTAAAAATTGCTCTTTTATGTATTTGTCTCAGCTTACATTATTGTCACAATATTGTTAATTTTTCTTGTTAGCTGAAAAACAAGTCCTACAATTCTTTTATTCATGATGGGAATAACTGAATACACATACATTCAGCAATATCATCTGAAAATTTAAGTAAAAGCACTCTTAAACATAAAAATACTAGAAAAAATATTTGAGAGCAAAGGCGAAATATTTATAACATAGACAAAAACACATTTTTAAAATATGACAGAAAGAGAATCAAATATGTTAAGATAAATGTAAATAGGTTAAATATTCTGCTAAAAGAAAAATTCCTTGACTATGTGCTGTGTACAACAGGTGAAGCTGAAAATAAAGTGATTTTGCAAAGTAAAATTATAAGATAAACACAGACATATCAAGCAAAAACTAAAACTCCAGTAATGGGACAATAAGGACTACTATCATTAGATACAATAATGCATAATCAAGGATTGTACATGTAAGTTTGAGTGTGGCACAGATCCAGTTAACCGTATGCATTCTTTTTATTAAACTAAACCTCCAACTGCACTGAGATATGAGATAGTGTGGAATGGAGGTGTCAGCTGCAATACTCATCCTTTGCACTAAAATTAAGTCTTAATGGATGACATTGTCCAATGTCAAAAATAAAACTATTTTAAAGACAAAAAATGAAACATAAGTGAACATAACATAATGCATCTTATTTGAAAAAGACATTCTAAGAATCAAAAATGATGGAAAACAGGGCTGGCGATTTAGCTTAGTGACATAAGCACCTGCCTGGCAAGCACATGGTCGTGAGTTCAATCCCCAGCACAAAAGAAAAGAAAAAGAAAAGCAAAAGCTCCTGGACTTCAGAAAATCTGCAATCAAAAATGATGGAAAACAGTATAATGCCAAGAATTCTATAAGAAGATTTTCAGGAACAAAACTGGACAAAGTGCATGATTAACTGCAGGAAGGACTGTAACATTTGAACTTATTATTGACTTCTAGGAATGTTCCTTTAGGCAATTATTAAAGATTTATGATTAAGAATAATGGCAATAGCTAACAATTCAAAGGAGTTAAATGTATAGTAGTAAGAGAAATATTTATATAAAATTAATATACCAATAATATGGTAATAATACAGATACTTATTCAAATTTTAAACTTGGAAATATGGGTTTACATTAATAAAGGAAGTGCTTATAAAATTTTAAGAATAAAAATTAAGATACTAGACTTTCTATAAAATTTTTAACCTTTAGGTAGGTGAAATAGATAAATAGAAAGAGAGAAACAATGACAAAAAATACAGAGATTATATAAAGATATTCATCACCATATTTTTTACAAGTAAAGCTGGTTTGAAAAGTAATGCTCTTCTTTCTTTATAACCTTAAATTTATACGTTTTAAATTTCTTAACAATTAAGCATTTATCATTTATGATTAGATAAGTTTTTCTTGCCTATACTATTCCCTTTCTATTTTCTTATATCACTTATCTGTTTTTATTTCTTTAAATGGTTACTAATACTTTGAAACTTTGCCTCATTGTTCCCAATACGTAGGCATTTATATGCTATGATACACTGAAGTGAAAACAGTTGTGAAACAGAAACTATACATACACTCAAGAAAAAGCACAAACATCAAAGAGCCTTGTTTCTGGAATCAGACAGAAACTTTAAAATCTCAGGTTGAGTTCCATCCAATTTTCCCTTGACCAGTAAGAAGGGGAGCAAAAAAAAAAAATCATTATGTCAAGATAAATAACATTTGAATGTAATTTTTTAAATAGTGTTTGTTTTAAGTACTTAGTATTTCAAAGCTTTCTAAAATTGAGTATGTAAAGTGTAAGGATCTCACACTGCTTCCCTTAGTTTAAAACCTTTCATCCAATACCAGATTAAAAAAAATGTCCTGTTCATTTGTTTGCAAAGGCATTAGCTGAAATAAAAATGTCTCTTCTGCCTGTAATCAACAAAGTGGGTGGAAACAAATCACTCAGAGGCATTCACGCCATTTGTGCAATGCTGCAGCATGAACAATCTGGCATGACCAGAAAGCCAGGACTTGCTACCCTTCTATGCCACCTTCTTAAATGTAACCACTGCCAAAACCCCACTTTCATCACTGCCGGTTTAAAGGGACCTCACTAACAAGATGTAACCTGTGTCAGATTGAGTCTAATGAGAAGTTATTTGGAAATTTCCTTCCATTTCTACCCAGTGTTTAGCAATATTGGGCCAAGTATGAAGCACAGACAGAGAATTGCATCTTCGCGTGTCCATATTCCCTTTGTTAGCAAGAAATGGGAAAGAATTCAGACCATAATAAAGTTCAGCTTTGGAACCAAGCTGCAATCAGAATACAGAAAATCATATAAATTTTTATCAGGATATGTATTAGATTTCAAATTCCCTCTTTCTTAATTCAATAGTATTTTCATGGTACTAATTCCAAACCAGATCATCGTCATCATCATCAACAACAACAACAAAGCAGACTCGAAGACATTAACTTCATGCTAAGGTTTCATATTAGGGCTCTTAAAATTAATGCTAAACTAATCCCTGTTGTATTAAGAAAGAATATTAGCAATCTTATTATTCTAAAAGTATGTAACAACTTCATAACCTGTTTGCATTTTAAAACTTTAATAAGCAATAGATGGTAAATGTGTAGCTAACATGCTGGCTTCTTGTGCTTATTCAATGGGAGATATCACCATCTGGTCACAATAGTCACACCCAGCAAGTCTAGAAATAATCAAAGCAATCTTTATGTAAGACACAGAGAAGCCATCATATCAATTTCCATGAGAAATTCTTGCTATTTCTTATTTACGTGGTAAAGTAAAAACAAATACTTTTTATAGTGCTTTTTAAATTAAAGAATAACATAAATGCAGAAAGGTACAAGTGTATTGGTGGGAGAATCTCCAAAATTTTAGCACCCAAGTTATGAAAAATCTTCACTCCAGAAGTCCCTTCATCTCTGTTCTGGTCCGTGATTGTAAATCTCATGTTTCTGGTTTTGTTTTGTTTTGTTTTTTTCCTGGCACCAGGGATCAAACTCACAACATCACACCTGCCAGACAGGCACCTAAGCCACTGAACCAAAGTCCCAGCTCTAGTTTTTGAGGCAGGGTCACACTATGTAGCTCAGGCCTGCCTTGTGCTTGCGTTGTAGCCCAAACCTGCCTCCAACTCACAACACTCCACCTACCTCAGCCTCCCGAGTGCTGGGATTAATGGTGTGCACCACCACGCTGGGCTTGTTTCTTCTTTTTTTTTTTTTAAGAGCAGAATATATTTATTGAGAGAAAGAAAGCTTCCGTCTGAGGGACAGAAGGGGTTCCGAGCGGGTTGCTAGGAACTCAGTCTTTTCTAGGGATTTTTATAGAGCAAAGTCATGAGGTTAGGTGGGTCCAAGTGCTACTGTTAGAATGTCTAATGTCATCCAATTTTGGAGAATGACCTGTCTCATTAATTTTATTTTTTTATTTAGAAGAGCAAGACCAGCAGCAGTGTCATTTAAGGCTCATTGAGTATAGCTAAGGCCTCTATATATATCATATAACACTCTCTGGGCAAGATCTTGTGGATCCCAGTAAAAAGAATCTAAAAGGAATCTAGTGTTACAGACAACTGAGTTAGTTAGAAATATTATAAGCAGTCAGACAGGGATAGACCCTCAAAGGAGCCAGTACAGAAGTTCCGATACCTTGTGACTCAGTCTGAGGAGACAGACACCTCCCGCCGTGGGCCAGATCTCAAGACAAAAGGCAGAACAAATCCACCCACATCCTAAGGATTGGTATTCTAAGTAGTTCTCTATCACGCTGTAGAAGTCAGGAGTCAGCATCCCTACCCCGCTGCAGGAAGAGTCACTGCTGTTAAGCATCTCTGCTTATTATGTGATTCGCTTCCCCATTTGTCCTTGATTTAATCAATTTTACCTGAGCAATTAGTATTATTGACTGACCAGAGTTATGTCCCACCTTATGCCCACCTTGCAAGTTCCCATTTTTCCCAGCCTTGGACCCATCTAACTTGATGGTTTTACTCTATAAAAGCCCCTAGAGATGACAGAGTCTTTGGCAACCCACTCAGGACCCCTTCCGTCCTTCAGACAGAGGCTTTCTTTCTCTCAATAAATATATTCTGCTCTTACCCTCCGTTGTTCCTAAAATTCATTCTTCAATTTTAGAGAACATGAACTCATGCTGGACATATAGTAGGCTGGGAGTTTCATTCTCCTGTATCACTAGCATGTTATTGGCTTTATCTATATGATGCCTTGGGGTTTGCTACCTTCTAGACAAGAACAATTTTAATCAAAGCATATATAATCAAAGTTTGTATATAAAGGCACATATAATAAAAGCATGAGTAGTAGGGCTGACAGTTAAGTTTAGAAACTTTTTAAGTTATAGCAATTGTGATCTATTGACATTTAGATCTCCTATTGATGGAGTCTGACATTTTATCATAAATCCCTCTAGCTTTAGTTATAATTATCTCTAAGTTTTTGATAATGTAGAAGAACTAGATTAGTTGTCAGCTATTTTTCAGGAGAAAGATAAAAACCCCTCTGACTTCTTAGATTGTTTGGTAGAGGCACTAGTAAAACATATGTCCATAGTTCCTGATTCAATAAAAGGGCAGATTTTACTTAAAGACATGTTTATTACCCAGTCAACTCAACATTAAAAAACAAATTACAAAAGATAGCCTTTGCTCCAGATAGTTCACTTGATTCCTTAATAAAAACTGCCTCCTAAGTATTCTATAATCAGGACTGGGAGAAAACCAAAGAGAGAAAACAAAGAGACCAAAAAAGTAGCTACCATTTTTTGTGGACTAAAAACACAGACCTTAAGTCTGATTCTTGTGGCTCCAAGAAGAACTTAAAGACTACACTGAACTGCTATCGCTGCCACAGCCAGGCTACTTTAAGACGCACTGCCTTAAGAGGCCCCCCCAAGCCATGCCCTAACTGCAAAGGTGACCACTGAAGGTCAGACTACCCTCTGAGGCCAAGACCCCAGAGTTCAGACCCATCCTATCAGCTGGTCCAGTAGGACTAAAGGGCATCAGGGCACATGTCTCCTCCTCTGGTCAGACTGCCATCTCTGCCTGTCATCTCCATGGAGGAGCCCTGAGTAATCATGACAAGAGGTAAAAACCAGCCAATTGCTGGACATTGGCATATGTCTCTGTCCTTCTCAACTCTGGTCTTCCTTCCAGGCACTGTACCTCAATACAGTCACCAAAATATAGGTTGCTTAAACTGTAACTGGGATAATCTTCTCTTCACTCATTCTTTTAGTTATACCTAAAAGCCTGACTCCAATCCTGGACAGATTTTATTCTGACTAAATGGCAATATAGATAGATAGATAGATAGATAGATAGATAGATAGATAGATAGATATATCCAAGTTGCCAACTAATCAAAATGATGCTTAGACTGGTTTTTTACAAATACAATACATACTGTTGTTCATATATGTAAATTTAAGAGAGTTTCATTTGTCAAAAAATTATATTAATCTGGTGTTTCTGTTTCTTGGAGAACTCTAATTGTCATTGCTTTCCTGAGAATAATCTCTTTCCTGACTTCTAAAAAGCACAGATTCATTTTTAAACAATATTTAAAATCACAATTAAAAGCAAATTTGTTGAACTTTAAAGGCGATGATTGTAAATATCATTAATTTATCATATTATTGTGGTACATTTCTCTGCATTTTCTTAGTCTTTATTTGCATTTCATGATTAATGCCTGCCTCTTATCCCCCTAATTTTCAGATCAGGATATGGACAATCAGGGAAGTTAAGAAAGTTCTTCAAGGTTCTTTTGTAAGTCACTGACTATGTTACCTCTTTCTCTACATTAAACAGTTATATCTAGTTTCTGTGAAAAATGAAAAATGGTTCTCATAACCAACAAATAAACTGGTCCACACACCAGATTAAACTACATTTTATTTACAAGTGTAAAATTTAGGTTTATTTAAAATGAACGTACTGTTTCTACTGTTTACTAACATATAAAGAAACAAAAATTTTCTAATGCATGTTACATTTCATGACAAAATGAATGAAGAAAAAGAGACAGGAAAAGGGAAGGGAAAAAGATAGCTTTGCCAGTCTTGCTATGAAGTTCTGGAAATTTCAAGCAATAAATTGCAAATAGGTGACACAAATTTTCATACAAGAATAAAATAGAAGAACTGATAGTAATTTGAAAATTACTTTATACAATCCTCTGTTTAGGCTTCATTGCTGAACATATTATGCAGTACAAGAGGAAGAGTAAGGAATATTACTATAATATGTCAGGAACTACACTTGCAACTTTTCAGATGCTATTCTGATTCAATGATCCTATCAGCCCTGATATCGTCCATAATATCCAGCTGATAACAAAAGGCACAGAGATTTAAATGTCACCTATCTATTAAGGCTTGCAAAGCCTACCTTTGTCAATGACCCTTTCTAAGTATTTTCCCCCATTTGTGGTCACAACTACTAGTCATTCAGCATGAGTGGCTACTGTCCCAGAATCTAAGTCTAAAATTTACCCTGGATAACAAGCATACAATTTATGTTATTTTCTGAAACAATCATGGCACTGAAAGGAATAGGATATGCAGATTGGCTGAAGGTTCTCACCTAGATAAGGAAACATTTAATGTAGAAATTATAGCTAGTCAGGGCCTTTGCATAAATTAGATGCCTTGAAAAGTAGAGAATGGATTAGAAATCTAGTCTTGATGTCACTAAATCAACATTCCTCTTAGGGTACTGAAGGGGAAAGATTCAGCTGTCTGGATTTAACTGCAGTTTATCATTTACAATAAAATCCTGCCTTTATGTGGAAGTAAATGTTCATTTTATAATATGATTCAATCCATTATAATCCATGAGTAGGTGCAGCCCATGCTTCCCTTAGGAAACTGACTTATGATGTTCTGACTGTGTGTCTCATTGAAAATTTTTTTCATAGCATTTTGTCTTTTTTTTCACCTTGTCTCATCTCCAAACTCTACAAATCTTGAACTATCAGTCCTGCTACCTTCAAACCTCCATTTAAATTAAATCACAAATGAATCAGGTGTCAGGCTTGGAATATATATATACAGTCCAGGCCATTCTGAACATTCAGGACTGAAACTTTCATGGAGTCTTGATAGGGTGGGTGACAGGTACAGCATCACCATGGCTACTGACCTGAGGATAGGACCACGAAAGGACAGGGTTTCTCAAAGATATATACACCATTGGGTGAGAAATAGCTACTTAACTTGAATTTGACGCATTGTTTGGTGTTAGCCTTGGCTCCTATGGTTCAAAATGTTACATTTAGTACATAAATTGTGTCCTTAATTAACCAGGATAAGATTGAAATTTTAAAATTTTAGAGAAGGAAGAACAGAGTGCTATTTTGAAGTGATAACTGACTTTGAGAGGTATCTGGACAGAGATTATGTTGGTCTGAGTGCCTTGCAACACTGCCTTTTTTCTTGTGTCCTGACCTGTATTCTCTCACTCTTTCTCCAAAGACAGCTTTTTGTCCTATGTCACCAATTACGTCAGATACAATTATCTTCTTTATTATCTAATTTTCAAAGGTAATCGTCTAAGTACCATTTTATACTCACCATTCCCATCTCTGAAGGACAAATGACTCTTGATTCTCCTTGATTTCTCCTTGATTCTTCAGAGGACCCCAGAAAATTCCACCTACGTTCTTTAAACAGAGTATAACTTTATCTCAATATAACCTAATTAAGCGTTTTTAAAGTGAAGTTATGATAGAACGACATTTCTAGCCACATTAGTCATAAATACATGAATCCAAGAGGTTTTTCTTACTATTATAAGACAATACACTTACCATAACCCAGAAAAATATCCAGTTATAATGTTTTACACAAACATTCCCAAAGAAATACTCCATTTCAGCATTATTATTTCGTATCACTTTTTTCCTTTTAATGATGACTATTATTAATATCTTGACCCAGGAAGTATTGAAAATACCTTTATCATTGACGCCAACCATCTTGCTACATTTTATTTTCTCTCTTTTGAATTCTGCATATGAAGGTTCCAGATGGGTGAAAGATAGTTATTTTATGTCAGTATAATCTTAGATCTCCACCATGACTCCTCTGAGAAGCATATTTGCCTAATAGTCATTAGGGAATATGAAGCTGTCGTAGTAAAAGGAATGATATCATTTCCAAGTCTGAAGCATTTTTATTCTATTAAGGTGAAATGTGACTTAGCCTCTCTGAAATTTCCCTACATTATTATTCTCAGAAATATATATATATATATATGCATGCATATCAGTACAGTACTGTTTGTATTTGTGATTTAAATCACTAATTTAAATGTTAAAGAAAGGTAGGAAAGACAAGGATTTTTGTTTGTTTGTTTGTTTGTTTGTTTGTTTTGCTTTGGTTAGCTCAAAGAAAAAACTTATTTTAAAATAATTCCTAAATGTATTAAATTATTTTGAATACCTCATCTAGAATGACCTATTAATTAGTAGGATAAGGGGGAAGTCATATTTTAAAATTATTTAATGATAAGTAGATGTGAATGAAAGGATAATAAAGGTAATACACATGAATCAAGAATGGAGGGTTAGTTTTTGCTATACAACTTTTTTTTCCTGTGTGACCCTGGCCAGTCATGACACTCCTGAGATCTCTAAAGGTAGTTTTTTCTATGGCAGTTATGGGCAATTCATGGATGCAAGGCTGTTACAGAGATGTCTTTCAGAATAGCTCATCGCCTTATCTATCATACAGTGAATAAATATTTATTGAGTACCTTTCCAGGGCCTTAATGTTGTGGGTGAATTAAAATCATCCCATTTATGGATAAGAAAATTGAGGCCAAGATATGCAACCACACTGATATTTCCAGATGCAAAAGAAATCAAGGATGATGATTTACTTTTAAGTGAATGCCTTCTCTGTTCCGTGATAAATGTCCCAAATGAGAAAATTTAAACTTTAATAGATGAGTAATACATGAAGGAGGGAGTACTTAACTAATATGAAATAGATATGCAGCATATGCCAAATATGCCCACATAAATGCTTTGCACTGGGCTTTCATGTTCTGGCCTGAAAACTTAGATGTGCACTGAATGTACACACTGGGAGGTATCAGTAGACAAGCATCTCCAGCAGGCAGGTACTCATTACCTGACACTGACGCCCTGCTCCATCTTCCTGTTTTTTTTTTTTTTGTTTTGTTTTTCTTTAGCAACATTACACATAGTAGCTTGAAAAATCTTATAACAACCTATTCACTGTAAATTTAGACCCTAACTTGGCAAGGCATTAATAAAAGCTGTAAAATGTCAAGTGGGCCACAGACAATGTTTTTTTTTTTCAAAATTGGTCAACAAAGATCTTCCCAAACACACAGTTTTTTAAAAAATCCTTCCAGAGATAAATCCAGCCCTAGCAGAAAGGTGAATGTTCTGAGGAATCTCTGGGGCTACAGTGCTATCCATGTTATGATGGGTACTGGGCTGATTTATCTGTGGAGGAAACTAGAATAAAGCGATGAAGTCAGACTTTTTGGTGTCTGGAAACAAACGTGAGGTTAGCTCTTAGTAGTAACATCTATCTGGGGAAGGGATTGCCACTGACTTACTTTGCAGTGTTCCCCTAAGATAAGAAAATGTGAGACATTTCAATTGATATAAAGTATAAGAAGTTACTGAGTCTTAGTTGTGCCTTCTTGCCCATTTTAGGAAAGTTAGGCAGACCAGATTAAATCTAACCTGTCACCCCGCTTAGCCCTACAGGCCAACTTGGGAACAGGGCAATCTTAAAGCAGCACTGTGATAATGTCACTCAGCTCTAGGTCAGGCATGGAGACCATGAGTGAATGATCCTTGCCTTAAGGGAGGATCAGACCAATAACTCACCCACAAAGAGGTTGTCAAAGGAAAAAGAGTAGATTTATGAGAATTTCTTGAAAAGAGAGAGATCTGAATCTCACAGCCACAGCCCAATAAGGGGAGGAGTTCATGGTTTTGTGAAAGGAATAAACAGATGAGACACCACACTGTCCATCATCTTTTTGTAACGTCTTACCCCTGTGTTTTTCTATTGCCTCCTTTGTCCTCTCCTTGGTTTTCACCTCTTCAACTTTCCAATTGCTGTTTTGTCATCAATTTGCTACTCATTTTTTTTTTCATATTGAGAAGATGACATCATCCCTGGAGACAAAAATAAAATTAGCCAAGAAAGTGAACTGGCAAGGCAAGAAGAATTCTGTAGCAGTAGGAAGAGGGGTACTGACTCTTTCAACAAATGGAAGCTGCAGGGAGATAGGATCACCTAGCAGGAGAGGCCCTACTTAAATCAAGAGGGTGAGTGACAGTGGGGGCCCCACTGGGGAATCTCCTGAGAACCAATCAGAGTGTCAGTGACAACAGTCAACTTAAAACATGGTGCAGGGCCATAGAACTAAAGGCTAACCCTGGACACTGACAGTCAGGTGAAAACATTCTTCTTCCTTTACCTCTTCTCTCTCACTCTGCACCTATCTTTGCTACTGGCAGAGTTTGAATCAGTAGCCAATGCAACAGAAGGCAAAGTTAGAAATAAAAACTATGTGTTCCACCTCTGCCTCAGTCCTTCTTCTGGAGGAAGGAAGAGATCTCAGACTCAATCAAGTTCTATGTTTTGATTACTGCTTAGAACAGATTATTTTTAATTGCTAACCTGAAGTTACCTCTGTAGTGTAATATGTTCATGAAACTCTGTCACAGAAGGATGACTAGAAAATTTCAGGGATCTTTTTCCTAAGTTTTGATTACACCCATCCATAGGTAAAAGGATAATTCCCACTACATATATATTAGAAGGTGAGTAGAAAACAAAAATAATGCACTTTCTGATTATCAAGAATCTATATAGTTCAGTGCAACTTGCTACACTGGTCTCTGTGACTGAATTATCTAGGGACTATCTATTAAAACATTTTTCCTCCCATTTTACACTAATGTTGGTTTAAATTGTTGATATGGTATGGGTCCATTTGAAAACTAAATTGATCGATTCTGTTCAGTTTTACAGGGTGTGAATTTGGCCCTTCCTGAATACACTGAGCTCTGTAGCTGAGAAATGTTATGGGAATTTCCTCAAAATGGCTCTGCCCACGTATCTTGGCCTGCAAATAAGCCTCCTCCCACCAGCTCCCTTCCCTCCTGCCATACACAATTGGATACACATGCCTCCAGGCAGAGTTTTCATTTACCCACATGGCTACAGCTTCAACCCCAGAAGAGCTCCCAGTTTTGCAGGCATAATTATTTATGTACTTTCCCACTCATTCCCTGGGACACTGGTAACCACAAAATCTGTACAGACTATGTAAAAACTAAAACAAAATTTCAATTCGTTTTTGCTCATTTTAATCATCTGTTGTGTATTTGAGACTGTAGTTTCAAATTGAAAAGCCTTATCTCTGTAAAGAATTAAAACCATCTACTCTTCCACCCTATTAGTATTTGTATACCTAGACCTCTAGAAGAGGAAGTAGTATTAGGAGATACAGGCAAAGCATAGCATCAAGGTCACAAAATGGTGCCATCATAAACATGAGTGGAGCCCTTTGTTTTCTTTTGGGTTTGTGTATGTGAGAGAAGTAAAGGAACACATTCTAAATAGAACACCATGTAACCATCACTCTCTTTTCTCAGAACTATTTGGTATCTATGCTTTCTCCAGTCTCCTACAAGGCTTATAAAGTATGGTGCTGCTTAGAACTCTCCCACTGGCAGGTCCACCCTCCCAACCCCCCATGCCTCTTGCCCACACAGGTCACAAGAACAAAAGCAAGACTCTAGAACACAGGGAACAATGAACCTCCAGTGTGGACCTCAAACCAAGATATGCCTTGGAGTTGTGCCTCTTAAAGTCAAGCTGAGATCAGTAAGTTATGATTTAGAGGAAGACGAGATTGAAACAAAACAGCAAGAGATTTCTTAGAATATTCTATTTACGTGTGTTCTCCCCATTTGGGTAGTAATGCCCTTGATACGCATTGGCCCATTGCTCAGGGTTAGCTGTGTTCTTACACAAGACTGTGGTCACATACAGAACATAACTTGTCTATATTGTCAGAGGGCTGACCCATTTATTAAATGGTTACATATGATTCATACACACTGACCAAAGGAGGTTATTTTTAGGAGGAAGAATAGTCATCTGGGTGACTTTCAGCACAGAAAGCAGAATTAACATGTATTCATTCTATAGTGACTGTATTATTACAGATCTGAAATACAATCACATTCAATCCATACAACTCAGATCATGATCTTGTCTCACTACTGTTTTAATACATGAGGAGCTAAATGTAAAAATATACAAGTTAGTTATTATCACTCTCATTAATTAGATATGAAAATTCAGAAAGTATAAGAACTTGTATAAGGCAGAAGTTTAAAAACTTCACAAACTAAGGGAGGTTTTGCTTGTATTATTTAAGAAATTCAGTCTACATGTGTAATTTTACTCAACATTTGTCCAGAGCAAGATACAGAATGAACAGCCAATTAGCAGATTAAAAGTTTCTTTATGTAATCTGCTATTGTGGTATTATATACACAAGCAAAAGACACAATAACTATATAATTATTCTTAGTAATAGACAATACCTCTTCTAATAATTGTCTTTCTGATAAGTCATAAAGAGCTCCTCTACATATATAATAGCCACATATTTCCAAGGATAATTATGCATTCTTCAGCATAAAATCTTAAATTATTTTCTTAGGTGCTTGAACCCTGAGGCAGTTCAAAGCTTGTAAATTATATATTTGGAAAGAAAATCAACATTCCAGAATTAGAAACTATTATATAAAAAGATTTTAAAAGTTTTAACTTAATTTTCTTTACAATATATTATTTTATTTTCATTATGATTTTTAAAACTTTTTCTTCATGAATATTTTTTGTATTTGTGTCTGTTTCTGTAATATTTCATATTAAGGTATATTTACATTGAGGGCTCAAAGAGTGACAATCAAGTCCATAGACCTCAAGTAAATGTATAATGAGATAGATATTTTCCATGAGAAAGGAAAGGCTGCAACTTTATGACTTCCATCATTTTTATAAATAAATTGTAGTGACTGGTCACAAATCAGGTGGAAATAGTTCCACACTGGCAATGGATTTAGTGGCAGTGTATTCTGAGGGAAAACAAGAAGCTGGGGGGTGAAATACAAGGCAGGGGAGTCCAAAGAATCTGCAGATATTTAGGCACACACTGGGCAAGTTGTACACTATCCAATTTTTATCTCACATTCATCTCTCTGCATATTAGGAATACCTAGCTATATGTGTTTTTTAATCTACAATCTGTATGCCTCTTTCATATGTAATTATTGAATTTGATCCTTAAACTACTAAAGTATGACTACTTTATTCTTATTTTACAAATAAAGGCTCCAAGACTCAGTTTAAATAATTTTCCCCAGATTACACACTTGGTAAACTATGAGACACCCCTCAGTCCTGCTGGTCTGATAACCTCTCCCGGAAAGCAGTATCTAAGTGTGACTCTAAAATCAAAAATGCTGTCTTTATTACACTTCAGGGCCAACATCAATAAACTCACAAAGTTTACACACATTCATTAAAGTTCTACTGAACACATCATGCAGCAAATTTCTAAGGAACCAGACATAAAGTAAATGAAAAAATATGTCAAATGCCCTGAAAATATTATTCAATAAAAATGAGCTATCAACATGTCTCCTCACTTGTCCAATAACCTCAGAAACCCTGTAAAAATGGTCATTAGACATTCAGTAAGTCATTATGTATTCCATGACTCAGGTATGTAGGTATAGAAAACTTAAACCTATTTAACCCTAAAATGCATTATTGAAAAATAGATCATTGTTCTATTTCAAATATAGCTTTTATGTCTATATTTCAACTATTGTATTATATAATTAATTTACATTGACCTGTTTTATATTTAAGGACTATGAAGGGATTTTCTGTTGACTGAAAGGAGACAGGTATATTGTGAATTGATGGATACAGAAGGGGTGACCCACAAAAGTAGGCCAGATTGCTCTAGGAAAACTTAACAAAACAAGAATCAAAGGGTAATCATTGGTTAGTCCCACTCAAGCTGTTTATCAAGGGCTGAAGGCCAAAAGGTTTATACAAACATCAAATCCCATTTCCTTAGCTCACCACAAACACTGAGAACTCTTTTTGCTTTAGTAATTACTTACAGTTTCTAATAGCTAAGCTATAATTTTTTACTGAACGGTGTTTATTGTACCCAACACATTATAGGGAAAAAGTCAGAACAGAATAGCTCTGAGGAGTTGCTCATAAGGAAGTAAAACAATACTCCCACAAAAACAAAATTCAAACTTCTCACTCACTTAAGCAAAACTCTATTGCCCTAGGCATTTGTAATATATCAGAAAAATGAATGTTTTTATATCAGAAGTAATGAGAATGTCATTTTTTTCATTTTTCCCTTTAAACAATGCGATGCCAGTATGCTGACGCTTCTTAAAAGTCTCACTGCAACATATCAAATTTCAATCTCACCTTCTCTACCTAACAAAGGAGAGGAACGTCTCTGAGGAATTACAGAGATGACCTCAGTCTTTTCCTTCTTCAAACCCTTGCTGTAAACATAGCTGCGAGGGGAAATATGAATTCAGTAAACACAAGGTTACTTCCATTATTCTTAGCTACTGAGGTAGTCTGAAACCATAAAAATTTTCTCTCGGGAATGCCCAGAGAAAACAAAAGCTAGCCCAAAGAACAAAGCTCATATTAGATTACGTTTTGGCTATCCACTGAGACTCGGTACCAGTCAGAGTTGAAGCAGGAAAAACAATCCTAAATATTTTAAATAGAAAGAACGTAATTCACCAGATTGGTACACAGGTGATAGGACAGTTGGGTGAAAGCTGGAGATGATGAGGCCCTTAGAGGTGAGAGAGATTAGGAAGCCACTTCCTCCCCCAGGAAAAAGGCAGAGAGTGTCAAAAACATAACTCAAGTTGGATCATCAAAGGGAAACAGGAGCCAGGTGGAGCTTGTCCTAGCATGAAATGTGGAGCCATGGAAGAGGTAGAGCTTGTGGCACAGAATGTAGAGAATTATCCTGGCTTCTCCCCTCTGTCCATCCTCGAATCTCCAGGAAACACGTCCTGGGGGCTCAAAATTGGGGGTGAAAGGAATGGAGGTCAAGGTAAAGAAACTTAGAGAAGCAAAAGCCCTAGAAACAGAATTGTTTGATTATCATGTGCTTCACACCTTACTGCCAGAACTGAGCTGCACAAGGTACAGATTTCATTATCGGCCCAATGAGGTGCAATGCCATCAAAGAGCCCAGGCTAACCCCGCTCCAGGATGAGAAGCAGGTAGAAGCCTGCAGTGGAAATTAACTGGTTTCTGAGCCCATATGTAACACCTGGAGCAACCTTTTCCTACCAGGGTTCCCAGAAATCTGAGTGAGATTATATAAGAAAAAGGAAAAGAGTGTGCAAAATGTCTCCCAAAATTCAAGGATGCAAAGGCAGTGAAACTTCATTTATTACCACAAATAGGAATGAGCGTTATTATAATCTGATGATACACCTAAAAATAATTCAGATTAGTTTTGTTTTCAAGGTAACAAAATCCATATACATCAAAAGTGATTATCATGTCTGTATTTTCAGAAATTTCTGCAATGAATATTCATTATTTATATTGCTTTCTAAGGTTTTTTTTTTAACACCAGGCACCATAATCCATTCTTTTTAAAACACTTCTGTTTTTCTGGGTGGCTAGCATCTGACCACCCTATTCAAGGAAGTTTAGCAAGGATTCATCACGCACAGTACTGCAGATTTAACTGGAGTCCTTTTCAAAATCAGGCATCTAGCCTTGACTCGAGCTCCCCTGAAAAACAACCAAAAGCAAAGCTCTGATCAAGTCAGAGGTAACATTCCCCTCTGCTGGCCTGAACTGCACACAGGCCTCTTCCTGATTGTAAGCTGCTGATCTTCCTTTTCTTAGAGCAATTTACTTTACAAAACTTCTGATTGCAAATTCTTTCCTGTCTCCTTTGAAATACATCTCTTTAGAATACTGGACAAAACCCAAAAAGTATCTTTCTCAAAAACCTGGAAACTATCTCTTTGAAATGTAATCATCACATTCAAGGTCACTTCTCTATCTTCCAGTCTCTGTAGGAAGGAAGAGCCTAACTTCAATGGGCCCCTTGTGCCAACTTTAAAAAATACTTCCTTCCATGAAGATACAAAGGTTTACTTTTTCTTTGTGTAGAGCCAATTAGTTAATACAAGTACTCAACATTCTCTCACCCCAAATCTTAAAAACTCTGCAGCGAGAAATCTTTGTACACTCACTTTGATGCCTGCAACATCCTATTCTCCAGGGTAGTTCAGTTCCTTTCCCATACTACAATAGTCTTGAATTACGTTTTCTTAGTTGGTATAATTTTCTCCACTTTATTTCTTACTTTGGCACTTTCCAGTTTCTTCCTGCATATGTCCTATATTTATAATCTGTAATGCTTTACAAAAAGAAGAATTGTGGTTTTCAGTTGACTCCCTCATCTGTGCAGGAAGCTCGAGGAGATCAGTTAGGTCAGTAAGGGTGAACCTTTCAGAGCTTTCAATGAAAACAGCCACTGCAGCACGTGTGCCATAGGTTCACCATCACTGACTCAGATTTATGCTCATGGGATCTTATTAGAGCAAGTTGCGCTTTGTTAGATAAGTTTCCTTTACTGCCAAAAGGGCTCCAGTTAAGAAAACGGTGTTGGGCTTCACTCTCTCCTCTCCTGTCTTTTCTCTTCCTACACAGACACACGTGCACACACACACGCGCTCGCATGTGCAAACACACACACACTACACACACTACCTCTGTCATACTTAGAAGAAGTGTGCATCCTTCTTGTTTATTGAAGGATGAAAATCCAGGCATGAACTATATGTCAACTTCTAAGATAGAAAGGTAGGGCATAGGTAAAACTGACAGGGATAGCAAGTGTGACAAGATCCAGGAACCCATGAGTAGAATTATTCTCAGAACACTGCATGTGGACTTCTGGGAAGAACTCAAGCAGGTTTTTGATAGGATAACCTGGATGCAATGACAGCATGGGAAATATTAAAAAAAAGACACAGTTGCTATTAAACACTCACTACCATGCCTCTTCACAATAGCCCACCCTGTATTGTAGGGTATATTTTTAGTTTTAGTTTTAACTCCCTTTTTACTCCACCCAGATTTGCTCTGAAGAGCCCATTTTTTCCCTAACCTTCTGGGTTTTTTCTTTTCTTTAATTAATGTGAAAACATGCCACCATTTATGCTTGTTTTGCTCAGTTCTTTGTCTGGGACACAAAGGACCTAGAAACTACCTCCTGAAAGAGACTCCAGTAACCAAGAGTGCAGTAACAAACCCTTTCAGTAAAGGCTCCACTTAACTGCTAGTATTATAGATAGCTAAGTTAGACAGAAATTACTAGACCGACAAAGATTGGACCCTCAAGGGAGTCATTGCAGAAGGTGAAGACATGTCAAAATTGTGTCCCGAGGTGAATTTCAAGAGGGCCAGGCCTCAAAGTGGAGACAAATCATCAGGTCTGTGAGTCTCCTGAGAGATAAACAGCAACTTGAGTTTATGCTATAATTAGCACCACTTGGTCCAGTGAGCCCAGGCAGGCATGTGTTGCATAGGTGGGTGGGTGACCAGGACATCTGGCTGCATCCTTCCGTTCCTTTCTAAGACTGCCTTTGTTCTTTCTATGTCACAAATTATAGGTAAGCTAAAGTTAATGATGTATACTCTTGCCATGTGCCTTCCTTTCATATTGGATCAATATCAGCTAAGCAACTATACTTGTAATCCTATCAGTTAATTGTAGTTTGACCTGCGTTGTACTCCTGTTGTGATTTTGTTGTATAAAATATTCTTGGAGAAAGAGCATTTGTGGTAACCATTTCAGGACCCATCCTGTCTCTCAGGAGATTTCTCTAAATAAACCTTTCCTATGCTTAACTTCCTTTGTTCCCAATAGTCACTCTTAAAATATTTGGGAGATCTAAACTTAGCATATCTGTCATCTAACAGATTGGATGTTAGTTTTCTTATCACGCTAGGGAGGATGCTCGTGAGCAGTGTTCTGTTCCCAACCCCCTCAGTAATCTCCTCACTGCAGAAAGTGCTCTTTACCCAGACCCCCGTCTACTAGATGTGATGTAATTTCACACACTGACCACAAGTTGCAGGGGTATAAAGGAACTCTTGTTCTAGCTCAGGACCTATTTCTTTAGGCTCTTTCAGCTCCAGCGCTCCCAAAGAGTTGACCACTGTTGCTGGTACTGGCACATGGTACAACTTCTATCTCTGCCCCATTTTGCTTCCTTTCTCCTCTTCTCTAGGTGTTGCTACTTCATAGTATACAACTTATTCACTAAAAGGTCTCAGACTCAGCTTCCCAGGAAGTGGAAACTGCAGTGAAGTTGTTATGAGAATAGAGTCAAGTGTACATGAATGTCTTGCAGAATCTCAAAAGTGGCAACCAACTGAAAGCTGAAAATGATGACCATATGTTGATTACTGTTGGGTGCCTTAAAAAATATTAATTCTCATCGAAATTACCAAATGGATACTTTCATTCTCCATTGTTTTGTGGTAAGAAGACTATACTTAGAGAGATCAAATTTCATTTTGTGTTTTTCTTATCAAGATTACCCACCTAACTAAATAGTTTGCCTGAGGTAGTGTCTGAGGATTGGGTAGTCCGGCCTTATCTC
This sequence comes from Dasyprocta punctata, assembly GCA_004363535.1. Classification (NCBI taxonomy): domain Eukaryota; kingdom Metazoa; phylum Chordata; class Mammalia; order Rodentia; family Dasyproctidae; genus Dasyprocta; species Dasyprocta punctata. The sequence goes on from RJWM01004831.1 coordinate 44,400, forward strand.
ACTCTGTCATTATCTACAGCCACATGAGAGTAATCAATACAGCTTTTCAGTTGAGGGCCACCCATAGTTACAAATTTAAGAAATAAGAGTACTGAGAAGGAATATAAAAGAACCTTCAGGTGAAAAGAGTTCATTTAAGCACATCCAGTGAGAAGTTCAGCTGCCTCCTTTCCAGCATTTCTAGGATGTGCTACCTGCTGAGAACCGAGAAAGGTTGTCAGCTTTATTAACCTCAGCCTGTGGAAATGGGGACCCAGATGTTCTCTAAAATAAAATCCTCCCCATCAGATGATCAGGTATATCAAGTTGGTTTTGAGACTGAACTTTCAAACTGCTCAGCTGTACAGGAACAGAATCAGGCAGAACAAAAAAGACTTCAACCAGTTTACTTTATGGGGGAAACACTTCAAAGAATCAACACTGGTCCCAAGAATGGCCAGCAGCTAAAGCAGCACTTATTACAATGCCAGTATCCATCTATCAGAGCATATTTTTATTGTCTGATGAAAGGAGGACTGATCTGGTAACTGTTTAATTTGAGATAATCCTACAGAAATAAATAATCATCCCTTTGAAGAATACGTGTTGAACATCAAACCTGTGCCAGGCTCTGACTGCATGGCCAAAGATACTAAAGAAGGAGGAGGCTGTACTGGGCATTAAGAAGGTCATGGACCAGGGAGGATAAATAGCCAAGGAAGCAGGCAATTTTGAAACGCAAAAGGGAGGGGCAATGGATGCAGGGCGAAAATGCGGAGGTCATCTAATCAGCTTTTCTTGGTCAAGTCCACTTCTTAAAGGAGGAGGCTGAGAGATTAAGACTGGACTGCTGAGTAGAAATCAGCCCAAAAATGTTTGGACCGGGTGAAAGAGAACTTATTATAGGTAGAGGCAACCATTCTCCAGGGATGTTTTAAAAAATGAATGATACTGGTTCTGGGACTGGTCTTTCAGAATCAGTGTACTAGAGCATAGAAACTTATGTACATTTCTTTATCTCATCAGAAAACATGTCTTCCCAATAAACCTACGCATTAATGATACTTGTCTAACTTAATGACAAAGTCTGCATTTCCAGTGCATTTTTGTCTTGGCTACTTTTTTCTTGTTGTTGAGATAAAATACCTGATGCCCAAAATTAGGGAAGGAAAAGCTTATTTAGCTTACAGTTTTTGGAGGTTTCAGTCCATATTCAGCTGGCTCCAAAGCAGGGTGGTCTAGCTGAGGGGCAACTGTTCAAGGTAGCTGCAAACAGCAAGAGCAAAAAGGGCAAAAGAGGGAAAGCATGCCTCCTTCCTGCCCTTACATTGTATGCTGGCTCTGCCCCAGGGTGGGTGCAGCACTCACACCACCAATCCCAGAACTGGACAACGAGCCAATCACAAATGGTGGATTTAGTTGCCTCCGTGATTGCATGAGGCTTGGGGGCCATCCAAACACAAACCATAACAATTTTCTTCCAAAAAGATCACAAGGATGAGGATTTATATAGGGCTGTTGATTGTTTCTGTAAGCCTTCTGTGCTTTGACAGTTTCCAAAGAGGGGAATGCCATGATGAGGTATAGGAGTGAGGGCTCTGCTTGTCTTGGCAGCTCAGCACAGAGATGAAGAACAAAAGTCCAGGAACCACCAAAGCTATGGGAGCACATCTCTACCACCTACCCACCTTGTGATCTCCAGTAAGGAATGTATTATTTGGGGATCTCCATTTCTTTTTCATATATAAAAGTTGAAAATAACGTTGAAGTACTTAGAACAGAGCCTGACATATGGAAACAATTATTATATAAGCACTGGCCACTAGTACGCTCCTGAAATCAGCCCAGTTATCTTCCGGAGTAGTTTGTAAAAGTATTGCAAATTCCAAACACTGTCCTTTCCTATAATATATTCCATGGTTCAGCTGCCCACCAGACCTTCTGGGAAGTACACCAGTTTGACAAATACTATAAAGAAACAGAGAAGTGGAAAAAAAACAATAAAAACATTGGTACAAAATTTCAAAACAAGATTTTAGGAGAAACACTTCAAAGAATCAACAACTGGAACTTTTCTAAAAAGCAATAATAATTGTTTTTCATCCCTTGTAATTGTAAATTTAGCATATTGACAGCAAGTACTTAGGCAAAATTAAATCAAATCATGAGAGTATAATTTTTGCCCATTTAGAAATTCTCACAAGGTGAAGATAAAAGTAATGGCTGTCCCACACACTACTTTTGCTAGTGCCACACATCCCTTGGATTGTCCAAAGCTGGTAGACAATGAGCTGTGTGGGGACAAAAAGAAGGTGGAATGAGATAGAGTATCATGAAACTAATAACACTGCTGGAATATGGAGCAGCGAGTTTTACAGAGCCTCAAAAGAGGCCATTTGTGGAGGGAGGTAGAATATGGAAGCAGTTGGAAGGAGGATTGAAAAACAGCCAAGAAGGGCAAGAAATTGTTTGTCCAGTCTTAAATAAAAGTCAAGATCTTCCATATAATGTAATTTCTGAGATGCAAAAAGTGTTTCCCAGCCTAGGAAAAACCTTCCTCATCAATCATTCTCTGGAACTGTACCCTTTGGTGGCTTGGTAAATGGTCACATCTGTTGCTTTATTTTTCATTAACTCTTCAACATGAATTCATTTAGGGGCACTTAATTCAATCAACATTGATCATTGATTAATTTGCTCAATCAATAAGTGGTTATTAAATACACACCATATACCAGACATTTTGATGAAGATGAGGGAGCTGAAGAGGACACACAGGCCCTAACCCTCACCTGGCTGGGATAGCAAAACATACTAATCCAGCTTTGGACGTCCATGATGGGGCATGAGAAAGAGTGAAGTCTTTGCATGCCAAGAGGGCAACTTCCTCTGCCTCCTTCAGCTTCTCTTGCAGAATATTTTCCTATGTTTGCTTATATGACATATTGTAATTTTTGAACTCTTATAATTACTTGCCTATTAGACTTAGCCATTTGGCTAGAATATAAATTCTTTAATGTTAGAATAAAACAGTCATAGAAAATTATGAAAACTGAGGCTTATGCCAGTCAGCAACTTGCTCAATGTCATACTGTAGCTTCTAACACAACTTTGATAGTTCTACTTCCTATGTTGGTTTTTGTTCTTTGGTTTTTGTTTATTGTTTTTTGTTTTGTTTAACCTCCTCTATAGGCGAGAAAACATGTTCACTCTGGGTGCTACCATAACTTTGTGCTGGAATGATATGCCATTTAGCATCCGTATGATGGTTTTAGTATGTGTTCACAATTTGGTCAGCATGCCTCCCTTGGAAAGGTGGAAACATATACCCCTCCTGATTGAATGTGGGCTGGACTTAGGGAGTCACTTCTACAAGGACAAAGTATAGTGGGACTGGCAGTTTGTCTTCTAAAACTAGATAATAGAATATATACAGTAATGTTACCTTTTTCTCCTCTCCTTTCTTTGTTTTTTAATATATGCTAAGAGAAGCCAATATCATTATGTGTAAGGATGCTCAAACTACTCTATGGAGTGATTCTTGTGTACAGAGCTGAAGTCTCCCACCAATAGCCATGGAAGTGCACCATTGTGGAAATGGGCCTTTGAAATCTCAGTTTTTAAATGACTGGTTAATGTGTTAACCACGACCCATGAAACACCTTGAACCAGAATCACTCAACTAAACTACTCTCAGATTCCTCAACCCATTCAAAATAAATGAAAAAATAAAAACACTTAGTGCAAAAGTTTGGGGAATAATTGCTATTCAGAGATACATAATTAATAGCCTCTTCCACACAAAATTTGGTTATTTTTCAACAGGAAAGGGGATGTGCTTATCAGATACCCTCATACTGCTGGGTTCTTAAAAGTTGAAATCATTATTTTACCACTTTAAAAACCAGCAGTCTTATTTTTTTATTAATTATTTCTTTCACCTTTATGCATTCATCATAGTATTGATTCCTACTAATCTTGATTTCCAGGATGTTCAATGATATTTGAGCAAATGCCCATTACACTCACCAGACCAGATACTGCACGATAGATATTGATCACTGCTGCATTCTTTGACACTGTCCTTGAGGCAGTGGAAGGTGGAAGACTTTGCTCCTAGACAAAGGACTAAGCTTTCTCTCTCCTTCCTTCTTTGGAAAGTAACTTCACAGGTCCATCTGTGAAACAATCATGCACACACACACACACACACACATACACACACACCACTACAATCATACACACGATTTACTGATGCAATGAGAGATGGTTCAGGCAAAAGACTAGGGATCCATTTTAGAAAATTGTGGGAATGTTCACTATTCCCTCTTTCTCTAAAGATGCTTGTCTAGTCCATGTTTTAATCTCTTTTTGAAACTAGACCTTGAGAACTTAAAGCTTGTTTTCAGTAATCTTGCAATTTGTCTACAATGCTTTCTGGTTGAAAACTCTCTATAGAGCAACTCACTCTGGATTTCTGGCTCTTTGATATTGCCCGAGTAATGGAAACAGTAATAATTTCAGGAAGCTGGGGTAGTCACTCACTATAGCCATTTATAATCTTCTTTTCTTAGAGCACCAATCTTCAAATAGAAGACCTATTCTCTCCAGGAAGCCTCTCTGCTCAGACACTCAAAGACCCCTGCAAAGTTGGCTGCAGAATCTCCAAACACATATCTCACTGCTGTTCTTTGACCACTTCTTTGCCACCAAACCCATCCACTCCTGAATACCAAGTGTTCTGGATTTCAAATTGGCATTTTATGTTCTAATGAATACTGTAATTTCTCTTACCCACCTTTGCAGGTCTATTCATTATTCATATGAGTAACAGAAATAAAGGTGGAAAAAGTAAATTTGGTTTTTTAAATATATTTAAGAGAAAAAAAGACACATATAAGAAAGACAAACAGCAAAAGAGACAAACAACTTGAGTAAATGCACAACAGTAACATTATAGGTTTACAAAACAGGATGATAAAAACTTGACAATGGTTGCAATATTGCATATTGTTATCTTCAAAATGGTTGTTTACATTAACAGATATAGACATGTAAATTGATCTAATCATATGACTATTAACTGTTCTTTCTCAATAACTAATACATTCAGCAGTATGTTCGTTTTAGTCATCTTACATATACATATATACAGATTTATATCTTTTCCTTTTCCCTTCCCTCTTTCCCCCTTTTCCCTTCCCAATTACTTTTGCTCTTCGAGCTGTTTTTTACCCTTACATAGTATTTATTATAGATATTGGATCATATATACTGGAAAAAGTAAATTTATACAAGTGCCTCCTACCAAGATGATCTAGAGGACAATGAATCATGGAATTAGAGTCACTCTTCATCAGAGAAAATTAAGTAAATGAAGGACCGGGGTAGATCATGAGCTTCAAGTTGTATCACAATATGCATTGTTACATCTAACATGAAAATTCAGCACTCCTAGTCATTGATTAAAACATATTCCCATTTCATTCACTTGCATTTGATTTAGGTTAGTTTCAAGAAAATAAATGTGAATTTTAAAAATTTTAACAGATTTTTTTGAAATATGATTTTCATGCAATAAGATTTACTCATTTGAAGTGAATGGTTTGATAGATTTGGGTAAATGTATACATTCATGTAACCATCACCACAACCTATACTTTGAGCATGTCCATTATCTCCCCAATATTATCTTTTGCTTCCTCTTTGCCATCAATAACTATTCTTAATCCTGGCCTTAGGCAATTACTAATCTGTTTTCTCTTGCCTTATGTGTTTTTTATATACTGCAGAGTAATAAATTACTCCTCAAACTTAGAAGTTTCATACAGGAAGTGTATTATCTCCCCCAGAATTGGAGACTGGCTCTGCTGGGGAGCTGTGGCTCAGCGCCTCTGTGAAGACTTCAGCAGGCCTAAAGATTCACCTGAAAGACGACTCACTCACATCGCTTACTTCCTCCAGAGCAAGTGGTGTAAGCCAGTGAGCAAGCAGAAACTTATGGTCCCTTTTATGACCAAGTCATTCAGATAACATACTGCCACTTCCATTGTGCTCTATTTGTGAAGAGTGAGTCATTAATTTCAACCCACTTTAAAGGTAGAGGGAATTAAGCTCTATCTCTTGAAGAATATCAAAGAAAGTAGATATTTGAACCCCACTACAAGTTTTATATTTTTAAGAATTTCATATAAATTGAATCATACAATGTTTTCTTTTTGCCATGACTTTTTTCGCTTAGCATTATTTTTTTTAAATCCACCCATGTTGTTAAAAGTAATTGTTCTGTACCTTTTATATTGGATAATATTCAATTGCACAGGTACACCATTTGTTTACTGAAATGTGCTTATATTTTCAGACACTTTTTAGGAGACATTTTGGTGAGTTTTTTTCTGCAAAATTTACCAAATGACATGTTGTCAAATACTAGACATAATTTTTTAAAAGACCTATAAAAAACAATAAAATATATGAAACCTAACACTACTACCACAGCAATTACCTCAGTTTTCATTGTTTGGAATGTGCCTTATAACTGATATTTTGACTATCCGATGGTAATCAACTTTACCTAAGCAGAAATCTGGAGCTCCTCCTGCAGAGTTTACCTCAACAAGCAGTCAATCAAAACAATATTTGATATTGAAATTTATTTTAAACAGCATGTTGAAATAGGAGAAATTTTTGAGGTAAACATATTTTGCAGTATACAGAATTGAGAATTACTTAGATCATGTAAGAAATTTTCATTTCTAACACTGAATGTCTAGAGTTCTGCTAAATGAATGCACTTGCTTTACAAACCAAGTTTCTTCTTAGAATTCAATGTTAGCTTCATATCTCTAAGGAACATAAAGCATGAATCTTTTCAGGAAGGAGTTTGGAAGGTTGCTTTTTCAATGCAGGAAATGTTTATTTTTCCCTTGTATCTGCCAGGGGAATAAACAAATATTCAAATTCCCTCACAAATCTGTAAGAGCTTCATCTTCTATGCCCAGGCTTTACCTTCTGACGGTCTTTGTCAGTCAAGGGTAGCAACTAAATGCTATCACAAGATCAGTGTAAGCAGCAGCAGAAAAAACAAGACAAGGACACAGCCCGAGTCTCAGGAGAAAGGTCTTTATCTGGGTCCCAGTGCTTTCCCCATCTCCTCTCAGAATTTTAGCAGAGGTCAGAATTTTAAGAGTTGCTGAATAAACAAATGGTTATCTGAGTGGTTCTGTTCAGGAAGCATGTCACAAAGGCAGTGGGTGAACTTAGTCACTCTGAGTGTCATGCATAAAACTTGAGAAAGTTACTTTTGTGCATTTATCAGCTTTTGGTCTCCAAACCTTGGGACTCAGACTCCAGGATGGGAAGGACTGTAGCTGCAGGCCAAGTTACACTTGAGACATAGGTCATACAATCACAATCACTTGGTGTTATGTCTTTTATCTAGATGTCCTCCAAAAGCCTCACGTGCTCAAAAAGGGGGAATTTTCAAGGTGGGTGGATTAAGGTGTGTGATGCTGGGCTTAAGGTGGTGGTGCTGGAATTAAAGATATATCACCCTGGTGTGGGTGGTAAAACCCAAAGGATGAATAGCCTGAATGAAATATAAAGGAACAGAAAGAAGACCAGACACTGCTGCCACATCTGCTGCTATCATTGCTTGCTGCTTGCTGCTTGCTGCCTTCTGCCTGCCATGCCACAGACTGTTTCTACTCTACGGTGCCCCTCTGCTGTGCCACCCTGCTTTGCAACCAGCTGACTATAGGCTGAAACCTCTACCAACTGTGAGCTTTAAATAAACCTTTCCTCCTTTAACTTTGGGTGTCAGGTATTTTGTCTTAGCAGTAAGAAAAGTAACTAAGACACCTGGTGATATCTTACAAGCTAAACAAGCCTACCCAACCCAAATACCTATGTGAATTCCCTATGGGATGAGGATAATTGCCACATGAAGTCACTTTGATTTGTAAGAGAATTTTTTTTGCATTTTATCAGCAATGGGATGGGGCAAAAAGAAATGGGAGCCTATTTTCCAAAATTGTTTTGATTTGTTTTTAGTCACTATTCATGTTATTTTAACAGTCAATTAATATTAAGGTATGTTTCTTTGGTCAAAAGGGAGAATGAGATAAAAAAAGATTGAGATCCATGGTGTTTAATAACAGCAGAGCAAGGGAAGAAGGATGGACAAGTGTAAGAGTAAACTGAAAATGTTGGGAAATCATCAAATAGGCAGAATTTGTTTTTATCTCAGATGCAAATTCAGTAGTTATCTTTATAAGAAATATAAAATATCCTGCTACACTATCCTAACACACACACTTATCCCTCATACATAAATGCATAAGTGTGCAGACCAGCATGCATTTGTCTCTTTGTTGGCACTTTTAAAATCTTCTTGGGGCAAGAGTTTTCTTCAAATTTCTCACAGAGAAATTGATTGAACAACTATTTACAAAGTGCCTACTGTATGTCAGGCATAATGACAAACACTGGGGTTGCAGCATAGACGCATGCAAGAAAAACAAGATCCGTGATATTCTGTAGACCCGTAACAATGTTTGGCCTATATGGACCTTACCTAGCTACCATTGCCAACCTATGACTTTGCATACATTGTTTGGCCCTCATTTTCTAATCTACTCACTAACCAAGTCTCACACACACACACACACACACACACACACACACACACACACACACCAAGAATCAACACTGCTATCAAGAAGTTTTCTGTGATGTGCTACAGTACCAGTTGACATGCAACTTGTCTTCTTTTCTGGAGTCAGCTACAGAATTCTTCCTAACAGAATTAGGACTCTTAAGTATTCTCTCTTTACTTTTTTTCTTTTAGTCTCTGGAGTTTCCAGAATAGATAAGCATCTAGTAGTCCAGGACTATTTTCTTTATTTATTGTCTTCAAAGAAAGTTCTATCTAAACTATTAGGAAGGTAGCAGCAATTAGAGAATTTTTATGGGAGATGTTTGGAAGCACAAAAATACAAAGGGGACAGCCAATGAAATCCAACATTTAGATACCAAAAGATGTGGTCTAATTACTGGAACCAGGGAGCCATGACAGGAATCAAGATAAAAAAAAAAAATCAAAGAACTAAAAGAAAAAAGAAGGAATAGGTTTAAGTAGAAACAAATTGCAGCAAATTAGGTATAGAAGAGAAGTATCTTGACACAATGAAGTCCTTATATGACAAATCCACAGCTACTGTCAGAATAAATGGGAAGGAATGAAAGATTTTCCTCTGATATCTGAAAAAGGAAAAGGTGCCCACTTTCACTGCCGCCATTTAACAAAACACTGGAAGTCCTAAGTAGGGCAATTAGGTGTTGGAAAAACTGGCTTTCCACATGCCGAAGATTAAAACTGGACCCATATTTTTCACTATGCAATAAGTTAAAATCTAAATGGATTAAAGATCTCAACATTAAAACAGAAACATTAAATCTGCTGGAAGATAGACTAGGTAAAACTCTTGAAGACATTGGTGTAGGCGAAGACTTTGTGAATAAAAACCAAATTGTACAGGAACTATCGCAAAGAATCCACAAATGGGATCTCATCCTATTGAAAAGCTTTTGCCCAGCAAGATAAACCACCAACAGAGTGCAGAGACTACCCACAATGTGGGAGAAAATGTTCACCAACTGTCCCTCAGATAAAGGATTCCTATTGAGAATGTATAAAGAACTTAAAAAAATCAGTCCTCCAAGATTAAAGACCCAATTCAAAAATGGGCATCTGAAATGAACACACACTTCTCAGATGAAGAGGTACAAACAGCAAATAAATATGTGAAAAATTGTTCAACAGCACTGGTCATTTGAGAGATGCAAGTGAAAATAACACTGAGATTCCACCTCATCCCAGAAACAATGGCTAGTATTCAGAAGTCAACCAATAACAAATGCTGGAGGTTCTTTGGATAAAAAGGAATGCTTCTCCACTGCTGGTGGGAATGCAGACTGGTGCAACCTCTGTGGAAGTCAGTGTAAAGATTCCTCAAAAACTAGGATTGGAGGTCCCATTTGACCCAGCTATTCCCTTTCTGGGTATCTTCCTGAAAGAATTAAAAACATCCTACCACAGCAATATATGTGCATCTATGTTTATAACTGCCCAGTTTATAATAGCTAGATCTTGGAAACAGCCTAAATGACCCTTGACTGAGGAATGGATAAAAAAGATGTGGTATTTCTACATAACGGAATACTACTCAGGTATAAAGAATGATAAACTAGACATTTTCCGTCTTAAACGGATGCACCTTGAAAATGTACTTCTCAGTGAACTAAGAAAGTCACATATATGTAACCATCACATTGTTGCATTTGTGTGACAAACAAAGAAAATCTATGTATATAAAAGAGTTAGCTAAGATAGTTAAAAAAAGAAATTTTGAGTGAAAAGTAGTTTTCACAGGGTCATTTTCAGATTTCATTTTTAATGCAAAATATTTTTTGAAAATAATAGAGCAGTCATAACAAATAAAACAGTCATATAGCTCGTTTCTCTTGATTCATTGAGGGGAAAGTTTTGTGCTAATAATTTTCTGGACAAGATTTCATGTCTGTATCTTATATTCTAAGCAACTGCTGTGAATATAACAGTACGTAATGTATTGATTACTGTTACTCTCCTACTGGCCTGTTATGAAATACTGTTTTACTTTAATTTCTTATTTTTCTTCTGTTTAAAATAATAACTAAAAAACCATGATAAAGAAATACAGGGCATTCAAATTGGAAAGGAGGAAGTTAAATTATCCCTGTTTGCAGAGTTAGAAAATTCTAAAGGATCTCCCAGAAAATTATTAGAATAAATAAATGAATTTAGTAAAGCTGTAGAAAACTAAACTTACAAATCAGCAGTGTGTCTACATGTTGATAGTGTATGTAGGATTTGAAAAAGGAACTAAGAAACAATCCTACTTACAGTAGCTGTAAAAGATCAAATATCTAAAAATAAATTTAACCAAGGAGATTAAAAAAAAGAGTCTATGATAAATACTGTAAAATGTTGTGCTGAGGATACAACTCAGTGGCAAAAGCACCTGCCTGGCAAGCAAGAGGCCCCGAGTTCCATAACTGGCACCAAGAAAAAGAGAAAAGCAATAAAATATTGATAAAAAGAAAACTGAAGAGGACGTAAATAAATGGAAATATATCTCAAGTAAGTTTTTGTCTGCAAACCACAGACAGTAGATCTAGATGATCTTCAAAGCATGAATACAGCACAAGAAGTTATTATCTCTTAGTACAAAAGAAACCAGTATCCTCAAATATTCCAGGACTAAGACTATACTTGAGCAACTTGAATCCAGTTGCTATACAATGCTGCACTTATTATTACCTCACAGTGTTACGATCCTTTACAGTTTAGCACATACCTTCATGCATATATTTCAGTTTTAAATTTTCCAAATCAGTAAATGGAGATTCACATTTTATTTTTATTTGGCATCTAGAAAAACTGAACCTCAGACAGGTTAAATGATTTACCACACCTCATTAGTTATTTGTTTCCAGATTTAAGCCTAATCTTTTAATCCCAATGTATATTATTTTGTCCATCTTTTAATGTAAAGGTTTAGTGTATGATCCATATGCAATATTGTGCATAACAATAGCTGTTTAAAGAAGACTTTATAACAGAGATATCTCTGTGTTAGTGATGATTTTTGTCAGATTTGAGTGGCAGCAGCACATGAAATGACTCACTCACTTCACAGGGCTCAGGGAATTACCTGAGCTCCACGTCCACTGGCTGCTTGAAGAGAGAGGTGTGGTGAGAACCAGAACCCAGCAGTGGTCTAAATACTCAGCAGACATTAGCTAGTAATTTGCTGTGAAATATCAGTTGTTGTTTGTGTTGAGTAGCATCTTTTTTTTTTCCTTCATTAGGCTTATTTTATTATGTACTTTAAAGTTCACATAATTATTTCTACTATTGTTTTTATGATTAGGGAGTAACTGACTGTAACCATGAATTTCCTTCTGTATACAAATTTGGTTCAGGACTATAGCTTTCATATATATCCCTTCTTTGTTGAAAGTTTCTACATATCATAATTTTCTCTGTGACCAAAAATATTTGGAAAGGAGTTTTGAAATGATTTGGCTTCTATTTTCATTTGCTTTATGAGCTGCAGTTCTATCTTTGTCAATGTACAAAGTAATTATTTTACTCATTGTGGATTTTACTTTTAATCAGCTTCAATTAATGCAACCTCTGCTTTTATACATATTTTTCTTTAATGTTTGAATTAAAAGTTTCACTTTCTATAATTGACATTTTCGCTTTATTTTGGCTTACCCTTTAAAGCTTAACGTATTATTCTTGATACTATTATTTTCCTCAAATATATTTCTTAAACACCCCATAAATATCTGCAGTCCAAATGCTTTTTCTTCATAGTTTAATGTATATCATTTAAACTAAGTGTCATAATAAATATGGTTGTTTTCATCTCTGATTGCACCTGTTTGTAGCTTTGTTTTGTATCTTTCCTACAAAGTTTTCCTTCCCCTCTGGTAGTTTCTAGTAGAGGCAAACTAAACATGTTTAAATTCTTTCACTTGATTTTCTTTTTTATGGCTTTAATTGTTTTGACATTAACATCGGAAGACTCATTAGAAATCATTATACTCAAACTACCTGAAAAACAATATTGTAAAACAATGCAGTTACAGATTTATGTTAGAGTTTTAAGACATACTATAAAGTTACAGTAATTAACATTGTGTAGTGATAACATAAAAATAGAAATAGAATCTATGAAAAACAGTACAATCCAGGCCCGTGTGTGTGTGTGTGTGTGCGCGCGCGCGTGTATAGTCAATTTATTTTCAAGAAAGATACAAGACAATTCAATGGAGAAATCATTATCATTCCAACAAATATTCTAGAACAACTGGAAAAAATCCAGCTTTCTTTCACACGATATGTAGAAATGACCTGGAAAAAGATAATGAACTTGAACATAAAAGTAAAACATGTAAGTCTGCTACTGGAAAATAGGTAAAAAAAAAAAAAAAATCTTCATAACCTGAGGAGAAAGGCAAAAATGTTTTAGATAAGATATAAAAGACATAACCCACAGAAGTTAAAAAAAGAGCTAAACTGTTAATTAAAGTTGAATGCACTCTGATAAAATGAGAGGTAAATCACAAGCTTGGGGAGAATATTTCCAGTTCGTGTGTTTGACCAACAGTTTGTATCCAAAAATATAATGGACTCTTACAGTTCAATAATAAATTAGTGGACAAAAAAGAGCACAGAAGAAGCAGTCATGATTTCACTGATATTTTACAAAAGAAGATATAGAAACAGTAAATATAGTCACAAGATAATACATCACAATGTAGTAACATCATTAGTCACCAGAAGAATGAAAACTAAAATCACAAGAAGATGTATCAGATCCATGTGAATGATATGGAAAAAAAATACATCAAATTTGATAGATGATGAGGAGCCTCTAAAACTCTGTTATAGTGCTGAAATATACTGCAAAGTATTCGGTCTGCTTCATAAAGCAGTTCGTCAGTTTCTTTAAAAATTAAATATATATTCACCAAAAGGCACAGAAATTCCATTCGTACCTATTTACACAAGAGAAATAAAAAGTGCTGTTCTCACTGGGGATTTAGTTCAGTGGCCTAAGAACCTGCCTGGCAGGTGCGAGGTTGTGAGTTCAGACCCCGGTACCAAAAAATAAAAATAAAATAATAATAATAATAATAATAATAATAATAAGGTTCTGTTCTCTAAAGGGCTTGTAAAAAAGCATTCAGAGAAGTTTTAGTGAAAGAGAAAAAATCTAGACATAACCTTGATATTCCACAACTGGTCAATGAGTAAATAAGTTTATGGCTTATCCATGCATAGGGAAGTATTTGGCAACAAGAAAAGGAATGAGCCACTGACTGACATATGCAATTGCATGAGTGAATTCCAACAACATTATGGTGAGCAAATGAAGCCAGACTCACAAGCTAGGACACACTGTAATTATTTTTATACTTAATTCTAGCATTGACCAAGAGAAAAATCAGGGGTTAAAGGGAGCCAGATATTAGATTAGAAAATGACAACAGAAGGGCACAAGACATATGTTTGAGGTCATGAAAAGCTTTATATCTTGTTCTGGTAGTAGTTACACAATTCTATGCACTTGTCAAAATCATCAAATACAGACATTTATCTAACACCCTGAAAAAGATCAGTTATTTTACATCAATTATGCCAAAACAAGTTTAATTGGTAAAAATATGAGTATCACTTCAATAATAGTAATATTTATAATGAAGATATTTTAAATTCATTTACAACATGCTTACATAAAGATCCTCATTTGAAATTCACAATAATTCTATTATCAGGCACTTGTACAACCTCACAAATTGCATAACTGAAATTTGAAGCTTAATTAGTTTTTTAATATTCACACATCTAGTAAAACATAAATTAAAATTTGAACCTGGGTTAGCTTAATCTAATGTCTTGAAGAAAACTGTCAATGTAAAATTTAGCCCGTTTCCAAATGTTTCCCAAACAGAATTTCAACACAATGTCAATAAAGATAGATGACACAACAAGGAAGAAATTTTTCCTAAAGTTATATGTAAATAGAGAAGGCTATGTAGATTAGGGAGAACATGTAGGCATTGAAATTTTAAAAAGTTACATATAAAAATGCTTATGCTAGCATTTGAAAACAGTATTGAAAATATTTGAAAACGATCAGTTTCCCTGGGTTGACCAGTGACGTAGGCTTGCAGTATTGTGTATCATATTTCAAGATTATCTAGATGCACAGTATGTCTTGGCAGCACCTTGTTTACCTCTGCAAATTCCCTAGTCTTGTGTGTACACATGGTCCTCATATTTGCCCTGATCCCACTGCTCCTACCTGGAGTCCTATAAACTACCTCTTGTCCCAAATTAAGCCTCACTCATGTGTTTCACAATATTGCTTCCCCACAGAGGCTTATCTAAACTAGATATAAGAGGATGAACAATATAACATAAACCACTTATATTAAGTTCTTAATTTTTGATGATCTATTTACCCTCTATGGAACTTACGTTTTTAGGTTCGCCATATTAAATCGAATGAATCTTTAATTGGTAGAGCTTCAAGGAATGTGAGAAAATGTAAAGCACCGATTATTTAATGTAACTTTCTTTTTTAACTCAAAAGATGCAGTCATCACACATACTAATATGGCAGCCACTGCTTCCACGTATCAGTATCAGATAATTTTTCTACCTCAGGCCAATGGAAGCCTTGTACTTCCTTGCCCCAATTTTATTTCCTTTCTTTATCCGATGAAACATGGATGGACCTGACAATGTCAGTTCTGACCTTTAATTGCTATCACACACATAAGCAAGAAGTTCAGGACAGTGAAGTCTCCGTTCTCTCAGCTCCCTGAGTGAGGCCACGTAAAGCAAAGCCCCACCAGCTCACAAAGTTAGTGTGGATGTGTATGAATCAAACCCTTTGTTGTTCCTTTCAAGCAACTGAGTAGGGGTATGTTTGTTATGACCGTATAATCTGACCTATACTAATAATATAGTTAAATTCCAAAATGTTTTATTTTCTTCACAATCTATTTAATGTTGTCTGAGATGAACAGATACAAAATAGTGACATAAACATTCCTTTCAAGGTTTCTGCCTTACTTGCACCTCAAAAGATTGCTAAATTAATGGTGATGTAGAAACAGGAGTAAAAATGTATATGACACTCCCTTCCTTTGGAAGATTCATCCCTTTACTTCCAATACAGGCTCCTTTACATTTTCCAAGATTTCAAACAAATTTTGCTTCTTCTACTTTTCTTACCTGGAAGGTTTCAAGAATCTTAGGCCCTTACCAAGTGTTTTCTGCCTCCTGATGCCCTTAGCATGATCCACTAATATTTAATTTAAAGATGGATATTGTAGTCAACATTGAGAAAGTCAAGAGTTTTCTCCCAGTCTCTACTGTATTCTACATATATCCATGATTAAATAATAGACTCAGTTAAAAGAACATCATCTTCCCCGTAAGAACATGAACATTTTTTCAGAGATAGTTCTATAAGTTAGCCCTTTTTAAAAATTTATTTTAAAAAACAAAACAAAACAAAAGAATGGAAATAATACAGAATTTCAAAAAAACAGTAAGAAATCAACACATTAATATACTGCATACTTTTATCTTAGAAGTAGTTGTTCAGGTTACAAGATCTAGGCATAAAAATGATCAAACAATCAAACAATGACAGCACAAACCGTCCTTTTTGATGAACTAACAGAGATTACTAGCATAGTTTTTTTAACCCTGAAGCAATTCTCTCATGTTCACTCCATCTGCCCACCTCTACTCCTTGTCTGTCAAGGACAGATATTTTATGTTGTAGGCATTCATAGTCTTTTACAGCGCTTTTATACTAGCCAAATAGAATAATTTTAGTTAGCATATTTGGGAGACATACTTGGTGTACAGTTGTCTTCTAATGTAGGCACAGCTGGGTTTTATCAGTTTTCCTTACCTTCCAGTCTCTTCTATCACCATTTTTCTTTTGCCCATAATCTCATGTTTACCATTTTAGTGCATAAACATAAACATAAGTTCTCATCTTTCTTATGTGAAATGTTACCATCCCATTTCTAAGGCATTTTTCCTTGTGTATGCACAGTATCTGAGTAATAATATTGGTAAAATAGGAAACCATTCTCTGTGAACCAAATGCATATTTGAAAATAATTTTTGCATTCAAAAGATTCTTTGTATACCAGAGGCACTTCCTTTATATTTGATGTTACTGTTGCAGAAATTCTGGTGATGAAACTTATCCATTGTTAACTGCCCCATGTTGCACCCTTACAGGGAACTAAGACAATCTGAAGAAATAAACAGTGCCTCAGTAATTCAGATTAATTAGTACCTTCATTCCTACTCGATGATTGAAGTAATACCAACAAATTGCCAACAGTTGTAGTTTCTGTGAAATAACCTTTATCCATATTCCACCTGGTAAAAACAAAAACAACCTACAAACTTGATACTGAAAAGTTGTCAATGTAACTTCCCCAAAAGTCGATGTTTTTACTTTTAACCCAACGAATGTAACTCCGTCAAATGCCACAGCTACTATTACACATTTTTACAGGTTTGGTTATGTTTTATTGAAAATCACAAAAGTCCTAATTTCACTCAGAAAAGACTTTGTGGTCCTAGAGAAAGTATACATCTGAAGCACAACTAATTTCCCCAGAGTCCCCTGAAGCTCCAGAAAACCCCAGTGGATTAGAAATCCTGCCAGCTACTTCAGACAGTAATAAAACAGCATAATGAAAACCAAAGAAAAGGTCTTTAAATGATTTGCTTTCAAATGTGTCATGGTTATTTCAGTTAACACATATGCTTCTGCTGGAGTAAGAAAATATTACCTTTCATACAGAAAGCAAATAGGCTCCTGCTCAGCTAGAGGAATGAAAATTAGTCAGATCTTTCTGTGACAATCATCCAATTCATATAAATAAACCTGAAAATGATTATGTGCTACTTTTAGAAATATTTCATGACAAACTACTGAAAGTAGCTCACAAATGTTTCACTGAACATTAATTTTCAGAATGTATCAATTATACATGCATGTCTTCTGTTTTTTGCACAACTGGAGATTGAACCTCCACACGGAGTCCCTCTGTTTCTAATTTTGAGACAGGGTCTCACTATTTTGCTTCCATGGGACTGAAATTTGCAAATCCTCCTGCCCCAGCCTCTCATAGTCCTGCAATTTCAAGTGTGGCATTTATTATTTTACACATAATATTCATTGAATATCAAATATTTTCCATGTAGTACTCTAGGTGTTTTTTACCAAATATATATTTAGAAGACAAAAACGAAAGTGAGAATTACAGTATCAGTTGTGCACAGTCCAATTACGATTCTATCAATTATTTTCTTATATATATTGTAACTGCACAACATATTTTGATATGCATATCCCTAGAGACATAATTACCTCAGTCAAATAAATAGCATATATATTACCTCACAATTACCTTCTTATTGCATGGGAAAAGCACCAAAATTATTCTCTAAGCAAATTTTCTATATACAATATAGTATCATTAGCTTTGTAAATTTGTTAACCTACATAGATGTATATTCCATCCCTCTGATCAATATCTCTCCTCCAACCCTGACCTTGTCCCATTATACTGTTTCTTTTTTTAGTTTTTTTTAACTCATACATAAAACATAAAAATTTTATATATTAATGGGGTACGAAGTCATCTTTCTTCAAGGCAGAATATACTCTATTGTGTGTAATACAGTATTTTCTTTATCCATTCATCTGTAGAGGAACATAGAAGCCACTTCCAGGATTTATCTATTATAAATTATGCCACTAGAAATATGAGTATGCAGGGATCACTGTGAAATAAGAATGTTAAATCTTCCAAGAAAGAAGAAGAGTAGCTTGGTCAAATGGAGTTCCTAGTTTTAGTTTTTTGAAGTATCTCTGTATTAATTTCCACACTGGTCACAATACTTTACATTCTCACCAACAATTTATAAGAATTCCTTTTCCCCACAGTCTCTCCAGCATTTATTATATTTGATTTCTTAATGATGGTCATTTTTTTGAGGTAAGATAAAATCTCAAGGTTGTTTTAATTTGCATTTCTCTGATGCCCAATGATGTTGATCATTTCTTCACCTATTTATCGGCCATTCATATTTCTATTTTTGTGAAGTGGTTATTCACTTCACTTGCCCATTTCTTTGGACTGGGTCTTTTATTTCAAGGGTTCTACTTTTATGAGTTCCTTATATATTCTAAACATTGGTTTTCTGTCTGAGGAACAACTGTAAAATATTTTCCCATTCTGTAAGCTTTCTTTTCATGCTGTTAGCTGTTTCTTTTGCTGTGCAGAAGTTTTTTAATTTGATCCATTTGTTGATTCTTTGTACTGTTTCCTGTACAACTGGTGTTCTGTTGAGAAAGTTCTTGCCTAGCATATGACTTCAAGAATTTTACCTATTTTATCTTCTAGTGGCTTAAGTGTTTACGTTTTAACACTTAGTTATTTGATACATCTTGATTTTAGTTTGGTATATAGTGACAGATATGGCTCTAGCTTTAATCTTCTGCATGTGAGTAGCCAGTTTTCCCAATAACGTTTATATAAAAGGCTATCTTTCCTCCACTGTTTTTGGCCCCTTTATCAGTATCAAATAGTTGAATGTGGTTGAAATTGTTTCTGTACCCTCCATTCTGTTCTGTTGATCCCTGTGTCTGCTTTTGTGGCAATACCATGCCGTTTTTTTCACTGTTACTGTGTAATATAACTTCAAGTCCAGGATTTTAATGTTCCTTGCTTTGGTCTTATTAGCCAGGTTTGTTTCATTCTTATCACCCAGGTTTCTGGATCTCTTCTGGTTTGATATGAATTTTAGGATTTTCTTCAGTTATGTGAAGGCTATTGTTGGTATTTTGATTAGGATTGAATTAAATCTGTTTATCAATTTTGGAAATATAAGTGTTTTGACTATATTTGTTCTGCCTATTCAGGAACAGGGGAAAATCTTTGAATTTTCTGAAGTCCTCTTTGATTTTTCTATTTAGAATACACTTTTAGTATACTTAATTTTCACTGTAGAGGACTTCCACTTCTTTAGTTAAAGTAATTTCTAACTATTTAATTTTACTTGGTGCTATTATGAATCTTATTTTCCTAAGTTCTTTCTTAGTGGGCTCATTATTGGTATATAGAAAGGCCACTGATTTCTGTGTGTTGATTTTATATTCTGCAGTATTACTGAATTTGCTTATTAATTGTGAGAATCTTTTGGTCAAATTTTTGGGTCTTCTATGTAGAAGATCATGTCATCTGCAAATGATGATAATTTGGCTTCCTTCCCTTGCTATACATATCCTTTATGTTTCTTTTTCTTGCCCAATTGCTCTTGCTAGTGTTTTGAGTTCTGTACTGAATGGGTATGGTAACAGTGGACATCTTTGTCTTGTTCTTGATTTTAGAGGGAAAGCTTTCAGTACTTTCCCCTTTAATGTCATTTGGACAACAGGTTTCTCATTAATGGTTTTCTGATTGAGATAAGGTCTTCCTATTCCTATTTTATTTAGTATTTTTTTAATCACAAAATGATGTTGGAGTTTGTCAAAGAGTTCTTTTGGATCCGTTGAGATGATCATGTTATTTTTTTCTATGTGCTTCTTTATGTGATGCATTACATTTATCGATTTGCATATGTTGAACCATCCATACATCCCTGAGATGAAGCCTACTTTGTCACGATGTATGATTTGTTGATTCATTGCATTCTGTTTGCCAGTTTAGGTTGTAGATTTTTGTCTCTGCATTTATTAAAAAGATTGGCCTATAGTTCTTTTTTGGTTGAATCCTTACCTGGTTTTGGAAGCAGGGTACTTGTATCCTCCAAGAAGCTTTTTGCTGTACTCCTCTTTCAATTTCATTACAGAGCTTGAGGAGTATTGATGTTAGAACTTTCCTGAAGTTTTCGTAGAGTTTGGCAGTGAATCCATCTAGATCAGGACTTTTTCTTAGTTGGTAAGTTTTTTTCATTGTTGTTTCAATTCTATTTCCTGCTATTGTATTATTCAGTTTTTAAATCCTTTTAGTTTCATTTTGGTAATTCATATGTATCTAGGAATCTATTTTTTTCTGTATTCTCCAACTTATTGGCATAAGATTTGTGTAGAAACTATTAATAAAGCCAGGTATGGTGGCACATGTCTTTAATCCCAGCACTTGGGAGGCTGAGGCAGGAGGATCCTTGTGAGTTTGAGACCAACCTGGGTTACAAAGTGAGTTCAAGGCCAGCCTGAACTGCATAGTGAGCCCCTGTCTCAAAAAATAGGGCCAGGGATTTAGCTCAGTGCCCTAAGCACCTGCCTGGCAGGTGTGAGGTTGTAAGTTTGATTTCCCAGGACCAAAAAATAAAAAAAAAAAGAAAAGAAATTATTAATAATCTTTTTGATTTTTGCAATGTCCATTGTGATTGCACTTTTTTCATTTCTAGTGATATTAATTTGGATCTTTTCTCTCCTTTTTTGGTTAGATTTGTTAGTAGCTTGTCTATTTTGCTTATTCTTTTGAAGAATCAACTCTTCAATTCATTGATTCTTTGTATTGTTTTTTGGTCTCAATTTTATTGACTTCTGTTCTGATCTTTGTAATCTTCTTGGTGCTAACTTTCAGTTTGAATTGTTCTTTTTTTGTAGGATAATACATTTTTTAAAATTTCATAGCGCCGTATTTTTCAGTCGTATGTGGTGTATTTTTGATATGTGATGAGAATGGCTCTTCAGTCTCTAGGGATTTCTTCCTTAAACCCATAACTCTAAAATCTCATCATGAGACAAACATCACACAAATTCGAAGTTGGGGATAAAAAGAAAAAAGAAAAGAAAAGAAATACCTGATCAGCATGCCTCAAAACAGGTAAGGTCATCCAAAAAAAAAAAAAAAAAGAAGGAATGAAAAGAATAAAAGAACAAAAGCAAGAGAAGTCTGAGAAGCTGTTGTAGCAAACAGGAATCTAAGGAGATACAGTGTAATGTGATATCCTGGGTGTGACGCTGGAACAGAAAAAGGGCAGTAAGTAAAATCTAAGAAATCCAAACAAAACGCAGGCTTTGGTTGTAATAACATATGAGTTCATTAACTGTGACCCATTGCCATAGGGAAAGATGTGTGGGGAGGTAAATGGGAACACTTGATACTATTTGTGAAATTTTTCTGTAAGTTTCAAACTATTTTAAACCAAAGTACTTTTTCTAAAGAACATAAGGTTTGAAAATGATTTACAATATTTTAATTAGGTGTTAATTCCAATTACCACCGCTGTTCCAAGTATAGTCACCTACTGGAGCAAACTAGCATTATTTCTGGCATTTGAGAATGTGATTTTTTATATGCTAATAAACAGTTGTTTTGTAGTTTACCTAAAGGCAGATGACTTAAGTGCATATTTAAACTGATGAATATGGAAGGTGGGTGGACTCCATTTCACTTCCTGCAATACAGGAACCATGTATCTACTTATAAGTAAAAAGCTTAAAATATTATATTAAATTATGTTTAAAAATAAAAACCTAAATATAAACAGTAAGATCGTGTTTTGAAAACTCAATAGTATGAAATGAAATCGTGTTTTTTAAAAATTATATTTCTCAAAATCTCTTAAGGTTGAGATTTCCACACATTCAAGTTTCACTGACAAAATGGATATATTTTATTAAAATTCAGAAATTTATCAAGTGGAGAAGTGACAGTGGCATGCACAGCGTTTGCTTTACTGGTGTGTGTCTACGGGGCACTCTAAACTAGCAGCAACCACTTTCCTACCAGAATTCAGCTACAATAGTGTGTAGCTATAGCAGTGCGGCAACCATTTCCTGATTGCCAGGTTGCCGGGAGAACTAGGCGATGCTCATACAACATGTTCATCCAGTGCATGGTGCAGATAGGGTCAGCCTGCTGCTGCAGCCCAGCTCTGTGCTATTTGCTGAGTCGATTCTAGTATATTAAATCAACAGCAGTTTTCTAAGCAACAAACATCCTGGAAAATGCCTACAGAAGTGTTGGAAACAAATTTCTGTTATTTTCAACCACATAATGATCAATATCAGAGGTTGGGAGAGGAAGTGCAAGTAAGTAGGATCTCATGGCTGCATATTAAATTCTTAAGAAGATTTTTTTTTTTTTTGCAAACCAATATGACCTATATGACTTTTTTAAATAGAATGTGCTCTTGATCAATCTTTTGCTTCTCCTCTTTCATAGGTATAATACTGAATTATTTTTCTACAGTTAGGGTACAAAAATGGCGTTAATTGACATCTGACAGTTGGCTTCAGTTTGAAGGCAGGTAGAGGGCATGGAGTGGACTGTGGACAATCATGATGGAATCCTGGATGCCCTAACACTAGAGGGCATCGGTATCAGGACAGGAAAATGTACAGTTGACTAGAAAGAAGTTCCCCAGGCTATACTGCACACAGCACAGCATCCTTCCCTGTGTTAGTGTGTTATCTTGTGCCTAATAGACCCTTTTCATCTCCCAAGTGAGTACAGCATTACATTCTATGGAGCAGAAAATCACAATTCATAAACTGATGTCCTACAGGTTGGAGCTATACCTCAAAATCATTTAGTTTGGCCAAAACCATGTTTTGAGAAACTTAAACCCACATTGAAAAATGAGAGTGCATTACAAAATACGAAGTCCTAATTTTGCTTGAAAAATTAGATCTGATAACACTGGGATACCTTGCCATGTAGCAATGAGCAGCTGAGACTGAAACCAAGGGGTGGGCTTCAGTGACTTTTATAGTCAATCATATACATGATACTCACTGTGACTGTCTGTTTACTTATTTACCTAATGCCTACTGGATTGTGGGGAGACAGTGTTTCTTTCATACCTGTACCTCTCCCATTCAGCCTTACATACCATGTATCCTGTTAAGGTGTTGTTTACTGATTAAGTGAATAAATAAATGTAGAGGGTCAACCATTAGCTATGAACTATATTGAAATAACATTTATTGAATTCCTAGCCTATGTCGGGCAATGAGCTCAGAGCTTTTCAAGTATCCTGTCATTCATATAGCAAATACAATGGCAATGATATGAAGTAGTCGAAGAAATCAAATGGAAGAACATTATAATCATGGAATTCCTTTATAAATGATGTGACATTTCAGCTGATCTTTGAAGGTAAGGTTTTAACATACACAGTAATAATAGATTAGACTTTTACAGATAAGATCATCTTGAAACAATACTACTCCAGGGACAAGAACATGAGCTTTGTACAGGACATGCCTGAAGAACAGACCCATTGCTACCGCACAGAGCTCAAGAGAGGTCATGCTGAAAGGAATGCAAGGACTAGTATTAAAACAAATTACAGACCTGACTCAGAAGTTTATGTATGATCCTAACACTATGGCTACTATTTAAGCAGATTTAGTAACAGTGGAAAGGAAAGATTTAACCAACAACAATTTGTAAAGTTCTCAGATGGAAATTTTGTACCTTGTAAATGGGGTTAGTTTATACCAGGCTATTGACATGTCAAAACTCATCAAGTTGTATAATTTAAATATGTGCAATTTATAGTATCTCAATTATACTTTAATAAATATGAGCTTAAAGCAAGTGGATATATATAAAATTTATATTCTCAAAGGAGCTGTAGTAGAGCTCTTCACAGAAACAAAGCGAATAGGATAGATATAGAGATATATAGATAGATATAGATATATGAAAGGGTATTTATTGTAGGAATTGGCTGATTATGAGCACAAAAAATGATCCATGACTACTCTTTGGAAGCTAGAAAACCAATAAAGCCAGTAGCATAATTGAGCTCAATTCTAAATTTCTGAGAATCAAGGGGTTGGTGGTATAAGATTTGATGTGACCCAGCATCAGCAAATCAGAAATATCAATGTCTATGAGAAGATGAGTGTCTCTGCTCAAGTAGTGACAACAAACACCCATCCTCACTACTTTTGCTGTATTTAGGTCCTCAGGGAATTGGATGGTACCACCCACATGGGAGACAGCAATCTGCTTTACTCAATTTACTAAATCAAATTCACTAAATTAAATCAACCCTTCTGGAAATACTCTCACAAGTAAACTCAGAAATAGTGTTTTGTCAGACTTTTGGCATCTTTTAGCCCAGTCAAGTTGATACATAAAACTCTTCATCATGGGCAGCAGTGTTAAGAGAGCAAAAATGAACTACCATCCATTAAAACTCTACTAATGCAAGACTCCATACTGGTGAAACAGAGCACTTCTACAAGTGAGATGTGAGCACAAAGATTGAAACTCAGTACCTACATTGAATATAAAATTATTAAGAAATAGAAGTAAGATTTGAACACAGGCCTATCATGTGAGCGTATTTACCCACATGTGGTGAATATTAACATGGACTCTAGAACTGGCTTCATTTAAATAACTAAAAGTAGCAGGGCAAATTGAGGGAGTTTATATACAGAATATAAAATCCAATTTAAAGACAGAAAACGTTCCACCAAAAATCTGTCTCACATTTGTATAGGGTTATTACATCAGAAAAAAAAAATTCTTAAACTGAGTGAAAATTTATGAAAAAACAGAAAGAGAGAGAGATAGAGAAAAAAGAGGAAAAAAGGAAAAGAAGGAGAAAGAAAAAGGGAGGGAGAGAAGAAAGAGGAAAGATGGGAGAGGAAAAAAAAACTATAGTTTTTTATATCCAAGTCACATAATATGAAAACTGTTAAATGTTTTCAACTGTCTATGTGTCATGAATACCACTAGCATCATCAAAGACAGCTCATTTGCAACATATATATGCCAATAAATCAGCCTGTTATTTCACCAGCGAATATCCATTTCTATGAGTTATATGTTAGTTAATGACATTGGGTGTAATCAAAAGTGAAGATAGCTGAACTCCAGAATGCAATTTTTCTTATTGAATGATATCATCCTTCTTAGAGTACAATTTCTCTTTATAGAACTTACAATATTAAAAATGTAAATGAAATGTATGCATAATATCTCATGGCTCATTTTGAAGCATTTTAAAATAATAAAAAGTGTTCAGAATCTATTTTGGTTTTATCTCATGGCTCATGTTCAAGTATTTTAAAATAATAAAAAGTGCTCAGAATCTATTTTGGTTTATTTAAATTAAAAGGGTTTTCTAATAATATGTGAAATTCAGTGAATAACCCTAGTATTAAATATATCATCTTCAGGGTACAAAAGTTAGTTTAAGCAGAAAGTCACTTTCTGCAGCTATGATGAGTCAAAACCTGAATTTGGTTTGCTGTCATTTTTGAATTTGAAAATGTTTGTTCTTCTGTTCTGTCATTTATCAGCAAGTACTTCAGACTGTTAATAGTTCATTGTGGTTGTTATCTCTCCTCAAACTCTTCAATGAAATTGACAGGGAAGCCATCCTCCTTAACTTGTTCCTGGAAGAAAGTATTACTCTGATACCAAAACCAGAGAGAGACTCAACCAAAAAGAACTACAGGCCAATCTCCCTAATGAACATAAATGCAAAAATCCTTGATAAAATACTGGCAAAAAAGAATGCAGCAAATCATCAAAAATATTACGTACCATGCCCAAGTGGGATTCATCCCAGGAATGCAGGGATGGTTCAACATATGCAAATCATTAAATGTAATACACCATATCAATAGAGCCAAAGTCAAGAATCACATGATCATCTCGATGCAGAAATAGCTTTTCACAAAGCTTAGCATTCATTCATGATAAAAACCCTACAGGAAATCAAAATAGATGGTCTTTACCTCAATCTGATAAAAGCCATAAACAATAAACCAACAGCCAACATCTCACTAAATGAACAAAAACTGAAAGTTTTCAACCTAAAATTATGAACAAAATGAGAATGTCCATTATCACTGCTCCTATTCAATATAGTTCTATATCTACAGATTATTGCTTTATTGAGTATTGCATCAGGGCATTTTTGTTGATTCAGAATTTGGCACTATGGGCTTAGAATTTTTACATACTAAACCATAACTGTTTTTGAGCAAATGAGAAATGTATAGTGGTACTGAAAAACAGTTCTTAATTTATTCATGCTTGTGCTATCATTTATCAAGTATTACATGCATCAAAATTTCTCGTTTATTTTTTGATCATCTATTAAAATCAGGGTATATTTTTCTTATGATAGAGAAAATAATTATTACTATTATTTAGTATCAAGGAGAATTCAGCATAGATACATTAAGTGAAAATAGAGAAACAAACTTTGCATTCCAATCTGGAATCTCATATCGGGTACAGTTTTTTCAAACACTAAGACAAGGACTGAGAATATCCTATAAGTAATTTTTAGTATACAGCAAAATCTCCTTCCCTTATCATTATGTTTAACATTCTGTATCCTATATTGAATAATAAATGTCTAGAAACACAGGAGTACCTCAATTCATGAGCCCTTTTGTTTCTGAAAAATTTGGTTCACAAACAGATGCTTTTGGGAAAATTTTGTCTGCTAACTCCTCATCAGGTGATGAATAAAATGGTGGCCTTCTTTTCTAGAAGACCATGAATGTGACAATATTTTCCACAATCCTGGAATGAATTAAGTTTGTGAAGTGAGGTGCCACTGTATGTTAGATAAGGTTAAAATAATTAATCTCAAAGACCTTCCCACCTGGTCCACAGAACTACAGTATTTCTTTTTCACTTGTGCAATAGAAGGGGGCAATGCCTGAGTTCTTTCTTATTATATCATTCATTCCAAAAGTGCCCGTGCACCATTCTGAAACATGCAGGAAATGAAAATCTGAAAATTTTTCTTTTTTTTTTTCATTTTTTTATGAAGAGCAGCTGTATTTAATGGTGAGAAACAAAAACAAAACAAATTTTTTACAAGAGCATCAAAATATGAAATAGTGCTAAATCTCATCACAAAATTTACAAGACCTATATACAGAAAACTAGAAAGCATTACAGAGAAATTAAAGATTTCAAGACCTATTTTTTTCAAGCAGAAACAAAAAATGTAATTCAAAAAGCAAAATTGGATCCAAATATCAAATAATAAACATTCTCTTTTTCTTTTTCTCTAACTGTCCCAACTAATTTTTATGTATACATAGGTTTTGTTTCAGTTCATCACACCAATGCAACAATACAATAGTCACATATATGTGACTTATTCAGTTCACTGAGAAGCATATCCTCAGCATTCATCCATTTGAGGGCAAAAATGTCTAGTTTGTTGTTCTTTATAGCTGAGTAGTATTCCATTACGTAGAAATACCACAACTTTTTTATCCATTCCTCAGTTGAGGGGCATTTAGGCTACTTCGACAATCTAGCAATTATGAATTGGGCAGTGATGAACATAGGTGATCATTTATCACTGTGATGAGATATTTTTAGTTCTTTTGGGAAATTACCCAGAAGGGGAATAGCTGGGTCAAATGGGACCTCCAATCCTAGTTTTTTGAGGAATCTCCACACTGACTTCCACAGAGGTTGCACCAGCCTGCATTCACAGCAACAGTGGAGAAGGGTTCCTTTTTGTCCACAGCCCCTCCAGCATTTGTTATTAGTTGACTTCTTAATACTAACCATTCTTTCTGGGATGAGGTGGAATCTGAGTGATACTTTCATTTGCATCTCTCAAATGGCCAGTGCTGCTGAACATTTTTAAAATGTATTTATTTGCTGTTTGTAATTCTTCATTTGAGAAGTGTGTGTTCATCTCAGATGCCCATTTTTGGATTGGGTCTTTAAATCTTGGAGGACTGATTTTTTTAAGTTCTTTATAGGTTTTTGATATTAGTCCTTTATCTGAGGGACAGCTGGCAAACAATTTCTCCCACATTGTGGGTAGTCTCTTCACACTGTTGGTGGTTTATCTTGCTGTGCAAAATCTTTTCAATAGGATGAGATCCCATTTGTTGATTCTTTGCCTTAATTCCTGTGCAGTCTGGCTTTTATTCATGAAGTCTTTGCCTACACCAATGTCTTCAAGAGTTTTACCTACCCTATCATTCGGAAGATTTAATGTTTCTGTTTTAATGTTGAGATCTTCAATCCATTTAGATTTTAACTTAGTACATGGTGAAAGATATGGATCTAATCTTAATCTTCAACATGTGAACAGCCAGTTTTTCCAACACTGTTTATTAAAAAGGCTATCTTTCTTCCAATGAATGTATTTAGCACCTTTGTCAAAGATAAGATACCTTAGTGTGTCTGGAGTTGTTTCTAAATCTTCTAATCTATTCCATTGATCCTCGGGTCTGTTTTAATGCCAGTACCACACTGTTTTTATTACGATAGCTTTATAGTGTTGTTTCGGGTTAGGAATTGTGATGCCCCCTGTCTTGTCTTTGTTGCCCTGGGTCGCCCTTGCTACTCTAGGTCTCTTCTTGTTCCAAATGAATTTTAGGTTTATTTTCTCTAATTCTGTAAGATATGTTACTGGTAATTTGATTGGGATTGCATTAGATCTGTATTACAGTTTTGGAAGTATGGTCATTTTAACTATATTGATTCTTCCTACCCAAGAGCATGGGATAGCTCTCCATCTTCACTCTTATTCAATGACTACTTCATCCACTTGAAACAGTATTTTAAGCCCCAAGGTCACCATAAGATTGCAAATAATCTGCATATGTAATTTTAAATTAGCACATTTTCATGAAAAAAAGATACATTCATTCCACTGTCATTAATGGAAGTAAGCTATGAATAGTGAAGATGAATAGGGCAAGAGCCAATAAAAGAGTTGAATGATGGTCTAATTCTGGAAGTGCTAAATAATTGATTGTGATATGTCTTTATTACAGGCAAGTGACAAAAATAACTTCCAGAAATATGATGAGAATATTGGTCAGAATTGAATTAGCATTCCAAAGAAAGAAGAACCTTTTTTTTTTCAGTGCACAGTAATTTTATCTTTTTATAAAACTTTTAATACAGTAAAAATATGTGTAAAATTGCTAATGCTCTTTTGCCTGAGAGCTAAACAGATAATTCACATTTTACGCAATTGTTCCTATGTAGGATGTCCAGGCAATTTGTCACTGTGCTGTAAGCTTACCTTCCTCTATTTTTTTGCCACAATAACAATTTTGAATATTCTGGCTCATGCTTGCTCTTTGACTAAAATCTGCATAAATTTTTTCCAAACTACACAACTGTTCCATTCCAGAAGATTATCATTCACTCTAAGTTTGCAAGGTTAAAAATGTTATATTTCGTGTATTCAAGAAACATAATGATTCAGGGGTGCAGAGTGAAAGCTAAGAAAAGTTGAACAGGTGATAAATGCTCTAGAGATTTGAGGAAACTTGGACAACTGCAGAAAGAGCCTTGGGCTTGATCACGACTCTTTCTTTTAACAAGGAGAAAAGGATTGTTCAGCAATTCAAAGAACTAATAAGATTTAGATGCTATTCTTATTTAAACCACCTTTGATTTCCCTCTTAACTTGTAACCACGCACCATATCCAAAGTCTAGGATTTGAAAAATCACCAATGATTGAAAAAAATGCCTTGCTGTGCTATCTACTCTTCCATGCAGTCTCACCTTAAATTCTTGATTCATGAGCCTGACAACTTTAATTTTCTCTATGAATGCAGCATGTTCTGGCTCTAAAAAATAGTAAGTCCTATGGAATAAATTATACAGAATTTAATTCCTATATATCAAGAGTTTCATGACCTAAAGAGCATTCACTTAACCTTCAGAATAATAGCATAGCTCAAAGGTATGAATGCATGCACACACATAGCATATAACACATAGCACACTTTTAGTTTTATATTAGTGTGTAACAAATTTTATGGACAATAACATTTTATTGATTTTTTCAATCAGTAAACCCAATCTGTGCACAATAGTAACAGAAAATTTTTAAAACTGTTAAAATTATTTAAACTGTTGAATGTTTAGCAAGGGTCAAATATTTACATAAAAAGTATCTTTTGAACAAGAGACCAAATAAAACTTGTTACATTAGAAATTACTTTATTTTATTTTATTCATTTAATCTATTTATTTATTTTATTGATTGATTGAATTAATATTATTGACTCATACCAATATTGACTCTGTGCCTAACACCAATGCTTTCTGCATGTGAAGTAGCCAAGTGTTCTGAGTAAGTTGAAGAATCTCCTTCCTGTGGGAAATCACATATACCATCTTTGATTTTTAATATGAAGAAACTAAAATAAAGAAAGTTGCATGACCAGTAGGGCCAAAAGCTGATTTTAAGTCAGTATCTATATGAATATAAAATATATGCACTTTCTACTCTATCTCAGACAAAAACAAAGCAACTTTTTTTACTCTAGAAAATATTGGAAACATTTCATACTGGATAATATAGAAAAATCATCATTTTCAATCACATGTTTACTTAAACTTAGGTCTTTTTAGTACTCTGTATTGAGGATTCTTCGTTTAAATGTTTCTAATTTTAAAATTTTTTAAATATTCCATTATATTCCATAAAATTTTGCTCTTTTATATTCCCAGTTTTTGTTTCTTTTACACTCAAGATTTTTTCTTCTCTCCTCCTCCTTGCTATCTGCTAGAATTTGTTAATTCCTTTTCTGGCTACTTTCTAAGATTGAGTGTCCTTTCTTACCCACTTTTAGTCTGGTCTCTGTTTCTGGCCTACCAAGAATCACAATGTATTCTATTCAGCTTAGGAAAGAACCTAAGGCAGCGAGGCACCAAGCTCCCTTCACCTTGCTGTCCTGCTCTTACAGACTTTAACAGTCCATTCAGGCATGTGAAAATCTTCTTACTGACAGGGTCAAATAATATAAGATTAATAATAGAAAATTAAAGTTGGAACAAATTTTTTGGATTTCCGACAGGGTCCCCAGGACAAGAAATCTCCAGGTTCCTAGGGGTACAACATGATCCAAAATCTCAGATGTGAGTCTGTCTTTGAAGTCCTACTTGCAGAAAATTCCACTTTCCTCTATCAAAAATGTCCCATACAGATAGATGATTCACATCATCTATCAACTGGTAAATACAAATAAGAATGAGATGATACTGCACATCTGCTAGAATGATCAAAATTCAGAGAGCCAACATCAAATTCTGAAGGGTGTGGAAAAACAAGATTGCTCATCTATTCCTAAGGAAAATGTAAAATGGTAACTAGTTTGGAAAACAGTGAGGCAGTCTCTTAGAAAAGTAAATATAATCTTACCACTCAATCTAGTAATTGAGCTTCTTGGTATTTACCCATAGATCAAAACTTAAGTCTACTTAAGTGCTGCACACAGATTTTTATAACAGCTTTACTCATAATTTTACAAATTTCCCAACAACCAAGATATCTTCCTGACATGCAAGGGGGGATTGCACAAGCTGACAATGAAGGTAGTAAAAGAATTTACCAAAACCAGAGTAAAGATAAAGCCAAGAGTGTATTTAGATTAGAGTACACTGTAAAGAGATACAGCAGTTGAGACAAAGGGAGGTCTGCTTATAGGTAGAAAGGCAGTGTTGTTTCTTAAAGAAAAAAGTATAGGCTGGGAGGAAGGAACACGTCGGACCCAAGGACACAGGAAGAAATTTTCAGGAGGACAGGCCCCTGTGTTCCTTTTCTCCTTATGATAAGCAAACCTGTTATCTTTATGATAAGGTGTGGGGCAGGGGCATGGGCAGTAGAACAGTCCCACTTGTTACACAGAGAAACATCAGTGGTTGTCTTGCTACAAGTTTTGAAATAGCTCATCTTAATGCAGACTATGTAAATGATGTACATGACTCCGATATGTGGCTGAACAGAAACCAAAATGGCCTCCCTTTGGCTACTCAGAACTCCACATATTCCATAGGTCAGTGTCTAAACAGTAACACATCTACACAGTGGAACTGATTTTAATGCTAAAAAGAAATAAACTATCAAGCCATGAGAACACATTGAGGTAACTCAGATGAAAGAAATCATTCTTTAAGCCTGCATATTGTACGCTTTCAACTATATTACATTCTGAAAAAGCAAAGCCATGAAAAATGAGAGGCTTCCTCAAATTAGAGGGGAGAGTGGAACAAGCGAATACAGCACAGAGGAATTTTAGGACAGTGAAGTCATTTATAAGATACTGTAGTAGTGGATAAATGTCATTATGTATTTGTCCAAATCCATATAACACCTGGATAACCTTAGGGTAAATTACAGGCTTCGGATGATGAGGCTGTTCCAGGGTAAGTCCATCAGTATATCAGTTTAGTGCAGAATGTAAATAATGGAGGAGGCCATTTATGTGTGGGTACACAGAATATATAGGAGCTTTGTGCTTTCTGTTTAATTTTGCTGTTAATCTAAAATTCCTCTTAAAAATAAAGACTATTTTTTAGAAATAGAATAGTTCTAGATTTTTACTCTTGGAGCCATTTTCTTTTGAGCATTCTCACCAGTGACAACTGATGCTGAGAGTTTCTTCAGCAGGATATCTATGAGGTAGTAATATCACTCAAGCACAAATGTTATTTTTCCCTCAAACACATTCCAGCTTTAGATCATCCTGGGGGAAGTCTATCTCATCCATCAGCAGCACCTTACCTGCCCTTTAATTCCAAAGGTCTCCATCTTTATAGTTTTAGGATTTCTGCCAACTAATGTCTCAAAAAGCTCTGTTTACCTTGCATGTTTGGTCTTCGAATACTTGGGTAAGGGTTGTAATGTGGATTAAATAATTTTTATTCTGCGATCTTGTGATGGAAGTTAAGGACCAACAATAACTATGGCCCTGCTTTACATATTAAATAGATTCAATGCTGCACTTTGTGTGAAAAATATTTAATTGTATTACTGTCTGATTTAGCAGTAGCAACACTGAAAGAAGTAGCACATACAATTTTCAATCACTTTCTTTCCAGTACAAGGAATGTTTTATCAAAAAATTCAATGTTTGCTTAGAACACATGAGAATCTCAGTCTACAAATCTACAATGGATATGTATTAAGAATTATAAAGCAAAACTAATAAAATTTAAATATAAGAGGTTCAGGCCAAGTAAAAACCATTTCTTGTTTGACATTAATATCTACCACATGCTAGTTTTAATAGAAATCATGTTCCATTTACTATAATTTGCTTTTTCAATAAAAACATAATTATTAGCTCTGATTGGGATCGGTAGCACTAAAACAATGTCAAAAACCTAATTTAGGCAGAGA
The DNA here is from genome assembly GCA_004363535.1 of Dasyprocta punctata. NCBI lineage: Eukaryota > Metazoa > Chordata > Mammalia > Rodentia > Dasyproctidae > Dasyprocta > Dasyprocta punctata. The sequence continues at coordinate 78,170 of RJWM01004831.1, forward strand.
AGGAAAAAAAAAACAGAAGCCAGAAGAAAGCATAATTTTTCTTATTTTAAAGAGAAAAAACAAAAGAAAGACACAAAATATCAAAACAAGATAATAGGAGATTAACTATGCTAAATACATTGTGTATTGTTATCTTCAAAGTAGTTGATCAGGTTACAAGATACAGGGATGAAAACTGGATCAAACAATATAAGCACAAACCTGTATTTTCAATGAACTAATAGAAATTAGTACTATAATTATCTTAGTTGTTATATATATATGTGTGTGTGTGTGTGTGTGTGTGTGTGTGTATTCTTTTCCTATCCTTTTTTTCCTCCTTTCTCCCTTCCCAGTTGGTCTTTCTTTTTGAGCTGTTTCTTTCCAGTTTCACAATATCTATTGTAAATTTTGGATCTTATTTACTCTTTCAGTTTCTTACACTGGAGAGACAATATAATGTTTACACAGGCAAGTCTGATTTATTTCACTTAGGAATATGGACTCTAGTTGTATTCATTTACCTGTTAAAGTCTCAAGTTTATCCTTCTTTATAGCTGAGCTGTACTCCACTGAATAAAAATATCACACTTTTTTATGCATTCCTCAGTTGATGGGCACTTGAACTGTTTCCAAGATTTAGTTACTATAAATTGTGCTGCTATAAACATGGGTGCACATATATCACTGTGCTATGATGTTTTTAATTCTTCTGGGAAGATGCCAAGAAGGAGAAGAGCTAGGTTGATTGGAACTTCTAATTCTAGTTTTTTGAAGAATCTCTACACTGATTTCCACAGTGGTTGAAAAGGCCTACACTCCCACCAGCCATGGAGAATGGTTCCCTTTCCCCCACATACAGCATTTGCTTTTGGTTGACTTCTTGATGATAGCCATTCTTTCTGGGGTGAGATGGAATCTCAGTGTTGTTTTAATTTGTATTTCTTGGAAGACCAATGGTGTTGAACGTTTTTTCTTTTTCTTTTTTTTTTTCTTTTTGCCATTGGTATTTCTTCATCTAAGAAGTGTGTATTCATCTCTGATGCCCATTTTTGGACTAGATCTTTGAATTTGGGGGACCTGATTTAGGTAGTTCACAATAAATAGTAAATGTAAAGCACCCCTTGGGAATTTTGGGGGGGTCAAATGATAGGAACTAATATGTATGTGTATGTGTCTGTCTTTCGCTTACTCAGTTACTCCACAAGTGCTTATTACAAGACATTTTGCTGGGCTCGGTGGGGCATAAAATATTTGAAACCCAGTCCATGGTATCTTAAATGATTCATTCAGTGTGTTTTTTTACAAGGCAAATATATATTATTTCTATAAGGCGAGTGTATACGTGTAACACTATAGTACAAGAATGGTAGCACAGGGTAGCCTGAAGCACTGCTGCCTACAGTGAAACTACATAGGACACCAGTTGAGGCAGTGTTTGCTCCCTGTTCATGGTAAGGAAAACAAAGTAGACACTTGGACATAATCTGGCACCGCTTCAACATTTCATATGATCAGTGGTCTTAAATGATGAGTATAGTGGCCAAAATTAGAAACTAATGTTCTATAAACTTACTTCATTGTTTTATACTTCACAAGTATTATAACTTACAGATATACCAATTTTCAATAGGTTGTGGAGGAAACAGTAGCACTTCACTGACAGTTTTTTAAAATCCTGTGAAAAAAAATATTAAAAGTTCATTGTCTAGGGAGATTAGCTTTATTCCAGGCTGAAAATGAAGGCTTAAAGAAGAAGCTGACATTTTGAAGGGCTCTGGCAGATACAGATTTTAAGAGTGACTACTAGTACTGGGTTTTAAGAGGTGATTATTGTTACAGGATATATTTTAGGAAAGAAAAACAGCTTGAATTTGAAGTATGTTTGAAAATCACATGTAAATGAATTTCGAAGCAAAGGAAGAATTATGTAGACACCTAAGAAATTAGGTAAGGATTTGAGGCAAGAATAAATAACATGTTCAAAAAGGAATCTGCACTTATCCTTTATCAAAAACTAAAATAACAAGTGAATTGTCTCAGTAGTAGTGTACTGTAAATACAGTGAGTTATCTAGGTAGAGTACTATGAGACATTTCTTTCAGTGCCAAGTGGATTTGTAAGTGCCACTCCTAGAAACCAGAAGATCAATCAGATAAAATCAGATAACTATTATAAAAGCAAGAAAGTACATAAGGTTTGGTTTGGGCTCATAGTGGAAACATAGCAACAGTAGATCAATACAAGACTACCAGGAAGACTCACACTGCTTGTCTTGTTCAGCATCACGCAGAGTATTGAGCCATAGGAAAGACTCACTCCTGCTGTTTTGTTGAACTAGAGAGAAGGGAAAGAATTTTAATAAAGAACAGAGTGTGAGAAAAATAAGAAGGGCAAACAGTGATTCTGAAGTGCCTGTGTGGCTCACTAGAAGGACTATCAAAACGATTCAGATCTGAAAGGAAGACAAGATGGACTCCATTTTAGACATGGTCAAATTCACACCTCTTTGAAATATGGCTATAATAGAATGATCAAGATGGAAATACTAACTGTCAATAGCGGTGGTTCCAGTGTTGAGGATATGTTTCTAATGGAAATACCGGAGTTAAAAGAATCACGTTGAAGGGGACAGAACTCTAGTTGTAGGAATAAGATAAAGGATTCAATGGTGGGGAATATGGAAAAATAGAAGTAACAGAGAACCCCAGGAATCTGGGAAGGACAGTGTTTCAGTATGGTATCAGCACTGTGGTTTTGAGATCATGAAGATCTGGTGGTACAGGCCACACCGAAGAACAATGACAGATTTTGAGAGAAATTTTTCTCAGTGTGGAAGTTAGTTGAAGCAGTTTGCAGAGAGAGGAAAGGTCAGAAATCTTTAAAGGTTATGAAAAATGTGACAGGATGAGACTGCGTGGAAGGTGAGGAGTAGAAGGGATGAGGCAGGTGATGTGGGGGACATTTGGAAAGAAAGCTAAATGACAGAACCAGAATTTGCAAGAAGCAGAATGAGAAAGGCTCTGGGGAACCAGTAGAACCTGACAAGTGAGGTTCAGGAGCGTCTTGTGAGAAAGAGTTGAAGGGCAGAAGAGACAGGTGGGCTTCTATGAGTGGGAAGTACTAAGAAAATCAGCGGTACTGATAATATTTTGTTAAATTTTTTTATTAAAAGAAAATTATGTACCTGAAGACAAAAACTAGATCCATGTCTATCACCATGCACAAAACTAAAGTCAAAATGGATAGAATATATAAATATTAAAATAGAAACACTAAATCTACTGGAAGACAAGGTAGGTAGAGATCTTGAAGACATAGGGGTAGGCAAAGAGTTCATAAACAAAATGCAAACCACATAGGAAGTCCCTCAAAGAATCAACAGCTGGGATCTCATCTTATTAAAAAGTTTTTGCACATCAAAAGAAATAACCAAAAGAAAGAAAAGAAAACCCACAGAATGGGAAAAAATTTTTAGCCAACTGTCTCTCAGACAAAAGATTTATATCTAGAATATATAAAGAATTGAAAAATATCGGAACCCCAAATTCAAATGCCCAGTCCAAGAATGGGTATCTGAGATGAATACACACTTCTCAGATGAAGAAGTACAAATGGAAAATAAATACATGAAGAAATGTTCAGTATCACCGGTCATTCAAGAAGTGCAAATTAAAACAACATTCAGATTCCATCTCACTCCAGGAAGAGTGACTGCCATCAAGAAATCAACCAATAACAAATGTCGGCAGGGTTGTGGGGAATAAGGAACACTTCTCCACTATTGGTGGGAGTGTAGACTGGTACAACCAATGTGTAAATCAGTGTGGAGATTCCTCAAAAAACTAGGATTGGAGTTCCAATCAATTCAGTTATTCCCCTTCTGGATGTTTTTCTCAGAAGAACTGAAAACATCATGCCATAGCATTATATGTACACCCATGTTTATAGCAGTACAATTTGTAATAGCTAAATCTTGGAAAAACGCAAATGCCCATCAGCCACAGAATGGATAAAAAAAGATGTGGTATTTTTATACAATGGAGTACTACTCAGTTATAAAGAAGAATAAACTTGAGGATTTTATAGGTAAATGGATGCAATTTGAGACAATACTCAAAAGTGAAATAAATCAAACTCACATGTGTAACTATTTTATTGCCTCCCCAGTTTAAAAAACAAAACTGAAAAAGTAGTAAGATCCAAAATGTACAATAGATATTGTGAAAATGAAAGGTAAAGAAAGTGCTCAAAAGGAAAGAACAACTGGAAGAGGGGAAAGGAGAAAAGGAAAAAGGGAAGAGATAATATGTATATAAATATACATATATATGTGTGTGTGTGTCTCTGTATGCATATACAAGACAGATAACTATACTACTGTCTGTAAGTTCATGAATAAGAACAGTTTGTGCTTTCATTGTTTGATTATTTGATCATTTTTTCATGCCTAAATCTTGTCATCTGAAAAAATACTTCTAAGATAACAGTATGCAATATATTATTGTTAATTTCCTATTTTTTTAAATTCTGTATTGTTTCTATACTTTTGTTTTGTTTTTAAAATACAGAAAATTAAAAAAAGAAAAAGAAAATTATGTAAGTGACTCAGTAAAAGTGAAAGTGACACACATCAGGCTGCCTCTGTGATAGGACTCCTCAAATGGAGTTGGGTCCAGACTTTATAGAACACACAGGGAACATTTGAGTATTTGTAGCTTCTTTGGAGTGTAGGTATAAGCAGCAATCTTTATTGTAACCAAACTTGGAGTTAGGTTATTTTATGCCTTTATGCTTTTTTTCAAGCTACCTCAAAAATGAGGGAAAAAATTAACTGCAAACTTTACAGTTTACCAGCTAATCAAATCTTAGGAAGTAGGAGAATTGAGTAGAACAAAGAAAGGTTACCCATTGGAGAGCAAAGGGCAATGGTAGAAGACTCTATCCTGTTTGTTGTAGGACTTCCACGACTTCATTCCTTGTAATTCTTGTTCTTTCAGCTACCAATGTTACCCTTAACAAATGGCACATAAATTAAGGGGTCTCTCCTCTTCTCCCCATCACCTATTCTTGCTGGCCAGGCAGTGCACAACCTCAGGTAAGCTCTAATAGATGTACAAGTCCTACTTGATTCTTATCAGTTTCTCTAGTTTCTGTTCAACAACAGAAAATCTCTATCCTTTTCTAACCTAGACAAACCCTTATAATGCTCTAGGTGGGCCAGGGATTTAGCTCAGTGGTGTAAGTGCCTCCCTGGCAGGCTTGAGGCTGTGAGTTTGATTCCCGGGACCAAAACAAACAAACAAACAAATGAACAAAAATGCTCTAGCTGGAACAGCATAATAACAATGGCATTCATTATCCACAGCTTTGAATTCCAACAAAACAGAGCTTAAAGTCTAGCTCTGCCCCTTAGAATTATGACACTAAATTCATTTCTCTGAGACCTAGCTTTTTTTTATTCTAAGTGAAGAAAATGCTTTTTTAAAGTGAACTCTAGAGATTAAATTAAATGAAAAACTATCACAAAATTCATTGCTGCAGTATAGGGAGCATTGGAAAAAAATGATAGCCATTATTATTAACGTGAGTGTATGATTCTTTTTACATATGTTAGTCTCTGCTGGTATTAGCTTTACCATAGTTGGCTATAACTTATTAGACACAAGTCTGTGCAGACTTAGAATCAGCTAGAGACAAGCCTGGAAGGCTACTGTAGACTCTTTTCACTATTGACTGAACTCTAAAAAGAAAAGACTACTGTGTTCACAGTGTCTCAGCACCAGGAGGTGAGCAGCTCATGACAGTATCTGTTCTTTCTTGTCCCAGGACTTGGCTACTCGATTTCTCAGTCCCACCACCCCCTGATGCAGACAGGAATCTTTTCCCTCCAAACACCTCCTTTATAATAATACTCCTTTTTTCTAAATATGCTTTTCTGCTTCTAGTCCCACATGGAAACCTTCAGCATCAAACACATTGCAAGTGGTAAACTTTGTAGCTGCTTCTCAAAGACAATCAACATTTATCGGACACCTAGTTTTGGGCTCAGGACATCCCTCCACACTGGCACATCAATTCTTTTTGAAAATTAAAGCTCTTGTTTGCCATTCATATTGCATCCTTTAGTCCCTTGTATTACTCCGTGGCACTTTTTCAAACATGTTTTTGTTTCCTCTGGGAGATTTTGTTGCATGTATGCACATACAGAGATGTATACTACAGAACAGTAGGAATGAATTGTTATCGTCAGAAAGATGTCCTGCAAATGGAGACACGCAACAGCACCTCACTCACTCTCAACCCAAGGGCTGAAAAGAACCATGAGCCCTCTATTATTATCATTCTTTCTCTCTTCAGAATTCTCCCTTTATTCACATGACTGAACCCAGAGGCTGCAAATTAAACTGGTTCCTCAGATGTTTAATCTAGCCAGCAGATGGCCAGAAGGATGTAATGATCTGTTTTGGATTAGTTGCTAAAAAGAGAGAGATTAAATATGAAAATCTGAAGTTCCAGATACCCTCCTCCATCATTTTAACCTTCATAACTCTGGGAGTTATTAAACCTTCCAATTCTAGTTGTGCACCAGGCTGCTTCATAAAGAGGTTTATTACTACTTATGCACACTCATTTGGTTTGGGAATACCAAATCAAAGCTCCTTTGCAACAATCTTTCTCATGGCAGAGCCTTCATTCAACTGCCAACTGACTGCAAAACAATTATCACACACAAATCCCTGCTTTCCTCAAGTCTCATAAATTTGAATCACCTTTTTTTTTTTTTTTTTTTTTTTTTTTTTTTTTTTTTTTTTTTTTTTTTTTTTTTTTTTTTTTTTTTTTGTCAGAGCATGACAATGCAGGAAGCAACCACCTGTGATTTTACAGGAAGCAGGAGCCAGAGAGAGCTGGATCTCCTTGCACCAAACTGCTTCATTAAATAATTCATTTAACAATGTCTGCCAAGACCCTGTTGCTGCTTAATTATTTGCTTGCTTTCTTCTTTCCTCTTTTCAACTTTCTTTTAATTGAAAATCCAAGCCAGACTTGTCACAGCCTGAGAAGTCAGATAGCTTGGAGATAACTTCTGACCCTCTCATTAGGTGTCCAGTCACTGAAAAATGTATGATGGTTGGGCAAAGTAAGCAGGAGTAAACAATTGCAAAAAAAAAAAAAAAAAGGCAGATCTACCAACATGTCTAATGAGAAAAATAGTGGAAACACAACTCAGCTATTTAACAAGCAAAGCAATAAACCACAGTCATACAAATGTACTAGGAGCCCAAGAATAATTTCTGGTAATTAAGGTTGGACCATTTGATGGAGTCAGTAATAGGAAAGACAAACAGCAGGGTGTACAAACAAGCCAGTACATCACTGTTGTCTAAGTGGGATGTGAGACCAAATGGGGAGTTTAACATTTGTGCTGTAATAACAGGGAAAAAGGACCAATTCTAACAATTTAAGTCAGAAATAGAATTCTGTGGTGTGGTAGTGGAAAGAATCCTTTAAATTGTATTCCAAATACTTGGGCTTCAGGCCACTTCTCAAGGTGTCCACTCAGTGGGGTTGCCTATAATTGACAAAAACAGACATGCTTTAAATCCCATAACCTTACACTATGTGTTCTATACTGGGTTCCACAAAAGATTGTCTTCGAAATAAGTAGTTTATTCCAAAAACACAAAAATATGTGGAAATGCAAATTGTTTGAATATAAATCAATCTGGAATCAGGTAACCTGGTTTTACATGTGAATTAACTTTTTGGTTTTTTGTTAGTCATAAAACTGTATTATCACACAACTGACTACTTAGTGACTACTTGATTTCCTCAATTGCAAAGTGGAAAAGCAAAAAATGTGAGGGAGGCATCACTCCTAGACATCATACATGGTATCCACTTAGCTAATCAGAAGTTCTAAGCTCTCCTGGTATTTAAAGTTTGTAACATTTTAACTCCCAATCAAAATTTCTGCAGTAGAGCAGGTGGATTGATTCATGGAGAGGCTATCACCTTTGGTCTGAGAACTGCTGGTGGAGAATGGGAGCAATAGTGGGAGCCACATCACTCCCCTGCTGTGGCGGTGAGACCAGAAGAGGCCTTGCAGTTGTCAGCACTGTTCAACCATGTATCTGTTGGCATCTATGACCCAATACTAGTGCTGGGCATCCAGGTCAGAGCTGTGATGGCCTAACTCATAAACAATTAACATGCATGAATTTCAGATCCAACCCATGGCATGCAGAGCGCAGTTAAAAAATGAAATTGAGCAGAATGGCTTACTGTAAAGCATCACTCTCCACAGGCCTTTCTACATTCTCACCTATACCTTCCTAGTTTTTTCTGATGATTGTCATCACCGTGTTCAAAAATATATTTTCTACAGCTTTCTCCTGACCCATCATCTTAAACAATGCTGTATTTTTTAAAATGCATAGTAACAAAAGATACAGATTTCTGTAAATTCCATCTTGGAAAGTGCTGGTAGTTTTAATATAACTATTCTATGAGTTTCTGGCAAATTTGTTTTTTTTTAACTTTTTAATGTTAAATAAGACATTTTATTATGTTCCCTATTCCATCGACTCCAAATGCTATATCCTAATTTTCCCTTCTGAGTAAGCTACTGACTGGTATTGTTAAAAACAAAATTGGAAGTCACAGCTTACCTATACCCCCAAGCCCATCTGCCCATCAAAACATAATAAAAACATACTCCATTCTGAAGATTTTGAAATGCTAGCTCTAATCATAAAAAAACTCAAAACATACGCTTTACCTCCTTGTCCCCAGGATTTACAGAAATTAAAATAATCAGCAATAAACAAATCAACCTAAACAGCACGGCTTGCCCTAAAAGGAATGTTCATATAAGAAGGAAAATTATAATAAAGGTCAAAATACCGCCTCATGATCATTTTATAAACCATGCTGTAACTTCTAGATGTGGGCTTCTTACTTCTGATTGAGATTTCCTAGCTACTGTGATCTCTTTTGTATGCAAACTAAACTTCTATAATTTAATTAACTTAGTCTGTTTTTTTTAAATGCCTTAATCATTCCTCTCCTGACTGACATTTTCATTCCAACTTCCATTAGCTAACTTATATATCAGCTTTATATTTTCAAGTAACACAAATAATCTACACTGGCACAATAATTAATATTTCCAAGGACTACATAAAGGTTGATTCCTAGTATTAAAACTGATAAACAGTGTTCATGTTACCATGTCTTGGTTGAGGTAATTAATGAGATAAAGTTATAGCTCCTTTTCTCTAAGTCTGAAGTTACGACCCTTATCTAGCCTTCAGGCAAGTATAATTTCTGTGAAGAGCTAATACATTCCCACTTCTTCTTCTCATTGATTAACAGAAAACCAGAACACATCTTCTGTGACCTTCTATTATTTTCTGTTCTTTTTCTAGAATGTCTGTGTCTTAAATTTCCTCCTTTTGAAAAGAAATACACTATCCACATCAGAGGAGGACTATCTTCCACATTTATGCCCATTGCATTGATTATTTGTGATCCATTCCTATCTTCTTCTTTAATCTATTTAAGTCTATGTTCCTGTTCTTTAGAGGCATGTTATATACCTGTATCTTGGAATTTCCATTAAGAGGACCTCTGCCTTAGTTCCATAATTTCTTATTTCCTGTGTCTTTCCACTTGAAAAGGTATTCAACCTTTATGTAACCTTCTTGGAAATGGTTCAAGGATGTAAACTTTCTAAGGTTACCATAGCTAAAAATGTCTTTAGTATCTTCACATTTAATTGACAAAATATTTGGAAATGAATTTGAGATTCAGGATTATTTTACCTATTAGTTTGAAGACAAAGGTCCATTATCTCCTATCTGTGAAGTCTGAAGCATATGTAAGTTCTTCCTTACTGTAGCTCTGTAGGTATTATCTTCCTATTCTTTAAAGATTCTATAATTTTCACAACTTCCCTTTCTCTGTGAGACTTTTCACCACCAAGAGTGATGATTTTCTTCATCTCAAGGAACTTTTTAGCTATTATCACTTGAATAATTCCCTCCTTTCAAAACCTTATTTCAGGAAGTTCTACTAAACAGAAATTGAATGTTTCGGAATGAATTCTACAGCAACAATGTCCAATAGAAATATAAGCCACAAATGTGAGGTATATATGTAGCTTTCAGTTTTGTAGTGACTATATTAAAGTGCAAATTAGAGGAATAAAAATAAATTTAAGCTCTATTTTATTTAATATATTTATATTTTAAACCATATCATTTCTAACATTTAATCAATATAAAAAATTTTTAAGCTTTTCACATTATTTTACACAGTTGTAGTGTTTGATTGATTGTGCCAACTTGAGACATTTAGAAGCTTAACTAAATTGGTTCAGCAATTCTATACCCTAGGGTGTGGAAGACCCACCCTAGAGTGGCTTATCACCTGGATGGTATAAAAGGTAAGGAGAAAAAAGTATGAGTTCCATTCTTTGGTGGAGCTCCAGTCTTTGCCTTTGGCTTGGACATCATCTCCTGACTTCTGGCATAGACTCTTCAGCCTTCCAGCATAGACCCTTCAGCCTTCTGTCGCAGACCCATTGGCCTGCTGGTGTGGACTTGCGTGGGACACTGGTGTGAACGCCAGACCTTGGATTAAATCCTTCTGCCTCCAGTGTGCAGACACCCTCTGCATACTTCCTCATCCAACTCTGTGGCTGACCATTGTAAGCCAAGATTGTAATTCCTTATACATTTTTATATCTTGTGTTATATCTGTTTTCTCTAGTAAAACCCTGACTAATACACCTGTCTTCAAAATATTTAAGAATTGTAACACATCTTCTAACTAGTCACATTTCAAGCACTCACTGTAGCACATGTGGCTAATGGCTATGACATTTGGAAATGTAGATTCACAGTATGAATGTTTTCTTTCGTGCTTTCTTCTTATCTTTTTTTTGCTTCATTATAGCAGAATACCTATATTATTATCTTCCAACCCTCCTATTGATTTATTTTTGCAATCAACTGGAATTTTTCCAAACTCTTCTGTTCTTTTGTTATGTTCAATTAAAACATGGTAGCACCTAACTATTGCTTAATAGATCTATAATCTTCCCACATCTGGAAACATTACCTGTGTTGGTTTTCTCTCATTGCTGGGACAAAATACCCAACACCCAAAATTAAGAGAGCAAAGGTTTATTTATCTCACAGTTCATGAAGATTTTAGTCAATCATCTGCTGGATCCAAGGTGGGATGACTCATGGCAAAAGGCAAGAATTCATGGAGATGGAAGACAGCAAAAGGAACAAGAGCAAAAGGGGAGGAGGAGCACAAGATGACTCTGTCCCTTATATTGTATGTAGGCAACACCCACTTGGGTGCAGCACTCACACCCATAATCCCAGCATTGGACCATGAATCAGTCACAAACTCTAGATTCAGCTGCCTTTGAAAGACCCACTGCCTATCACTGCATGAGGCCTTGGGGGGACATTCAGACACAAACCATACCACTGCCTAAAGATTTTACTATTTGTTTTGCATTAGGTTTCTTCTGTTTGAAGAACTGTGACTGCCACATCCTAGGCTGATGAGAGATCACTCTAACCCCCAACTTCCACCCCAGCATAGCTTCACCCGGTAACTCATATCATTACTTAGCCCTGCTATTGATAACAACCACTACCCCATGCTTTCCCAAGCCTCATCCTTGGACAATTACTACTCAATTATTACTTGTCCTTGGCAAGTAGCCACAACTTCCTTTCACTGAAATTACCTTATGAAAGACCACATAGACTCTACGAGAGTTATCACTCTGATCTAACTGCTAGGATGGTCTCTCTCAGGTTTGTTCTGAAATAAATTTGTTCTGTTGACCTTTTACTTTTGTTTCTTTTCCTCCCTTTTTTTCTAACATTATGGTCACCCACTTGGGGAAGAAGATCGAGGACACTGCTCTGATATCCCCACCTGTTCCTTTTCTCATCCTCCACCCAGTTTTCTTTCTTGTGAGACCCAGGAGGTCATTTGCTGTTCCCTGAAAATCCTCCACTCAACATAAGACACTTCATTATCCATCCCAGGACTGGTAAGAATCGACTCCTCCTCCCCCAGATGACTAGGAAATATAAATCCACTATCCCAGAACCCCAGCAGGGAGAGGGTCCTACACAGCTGGATTCTGCAATGGAATTCCACAGAAACTGCTCAGTACCTCTGAAAAAAACCTTTTATGATATGGCCAGGCCACATAGTTCCTTAATCCTGTTTGGGAGACACCCCAAATCAAGACTACAGACTCTCAGCCATTCACTTACCAGTTACTATGGAACCCAAAATTTCTCAAATTCTGGCAGATACTCTGTTGAGGTTCCTGCTCAATCTCACATAAAAACCTTTTCTGATGTGGCCAGATCATGTAGAGAATCCTTGACCCTCAGGGGGATCCAGGGGACAGGTACTGAGGTGGACTTCCAAAAACATTGGAGCAGGAAGCCGGGCGTGATGGCGCATGCCTTTAATCCCAGCACTCAGGAGGCTGAGGTAGGAGGAGCGTTGTGATTTCGAGGCTGGCTTGGGCTACAACGCGAGTGCAAGGCTGGCCTGAGCTACATAGTGTGACCCTGCCTTAAAAAATTAGGGCCGGTTGTTTGGCTCAGTGGCTTAAGCGCCTGTCCGTCAGGTGTGAGCTCGTGAGTTCAATCCCTGGTGCCGCAAAAGAAAAAAAAACAAAAAACAAAAAAAAAAAGATTGGAGCAGGATGGCAGATACCTCTGTGGGTTGCCTTCTAAAAATATTTTTGTTCCTCATCTAAAAGGATAAAATATTTAGCCTAAACATTTCATATTTTATTCAGCCATGGGATTAAATTTGACACGTTTAATTTCCAAATTCTTCGTAATCTTGATAGCTACCTGCAGAGACACAAGGTGCTTTATGTCCAAGTGACAGGAGGTCCTTTATGTCCAAGTTCTCGTAGCTCTTCACATCTCTCACACACTAGCATGTGCTCTCACTCTCACAATCACTCTCTCTGCCAAAATTGCTTTGCCCATCCCAGACATAAAGTTCTACCAGGCAGCTACAAATTACAATACACACCAATTGGTTCTGCTTAGCAAAAAGAAAAATGAGATAATGTGGCTTAGGAACAAAAGCTAAATGAAGTGAGGGCAAAGAAGCCCCATGTTCCTCTGTCTGCGCGTCCTACAAACCCCACTGAAATCATCAAACTTCACCTGGGAAAAGAGTCCATTTACACTTTCTTTATTGCATTAAGGGAAGGGTAAAGAGAACAAAAGTCAAGCCAGTAAATTATGCCAAACTGGAATAGATTTATCAGGAAGAAGAGGGAACTCCCATCAATATTTTTATGAGGCCTCAAGAACACATGGTTATTACTACTATTACTATAACTATTATTATTGTTTTGGTACCAGTGATCAAATACATGATCTTTCAATTTGCCATGTGAGCGCTGTGCCACTGAGCTATATTTCCAGCCCCTGGAAGACTCATTATTGATACATCTAAAAGTACATGATAATTTAAATATAACTGTCTTCTGCATATTTGTCCATCTGTCCATCCAATCTGTCTTAGTAAACACAATATCTTCAACTTCTTTGTTTGAGTTCAGTTTTTTTTTTTTTTTTTTTTTTTGGCTCTTTTTGAGATATCCATGGAAAGTTGTTTGTATGAGTTTTCAGGATAACAAAATTTATTAAAATCTCACTTTTGCTGCCTCTGGAATCCCATGTGTCTAAACAAACAAGTTCATTTCTAACAATTGGAAATTCAGTCATAGGGACCATCTGAAAAAGAGGAATAAAAATTCTAGGCCTAGGGAATCAAACATTGATAAATTTACTTTTCCTTTGTACTTTTCTTTGTCATTTTTTTTGGAAGAGGATAAAACCAAATGAAACCAAATCAAATAGAGTCAATCAAAACAAAACCATGTTCACTGTACATGAATTCAAAAAACGATAAAAGGAAACCAATAATGGCTAGAATAATGCCTCTTGTTATCTTAAAAATAACTGCCCATACCATCAGGCATAATAAAATCAAACATAATAGTACAGAAATAAACCAATAAAAACAAAACAACAGTAAAACAACAGTGGTTACCATAATGCCTCTTGTTATCTTCTAAGTAGTTGCCTATATCATCAGACATAATACAATAAAACAAATCAAAATATAATAAACTCACTCAAAATGAAACAATGAAAGCAATACAGGGCTTCAAAGCAAGGCAACAGGAAATCAAAAATGGCTACCATAATGTATTTTGTTATCTTTGAAATAGCTGTGCATGCCATGAAATATAATAAAATTGGACAAACTAAAACAGAATAAAACCAAACTAAACAGAACAATGAAAACAATATGGGATTCAAATCACGATAATAGATTAACAATGGCCACTGGCTCATTGTGAGAGCAAACTGATCTTTTCAATGAACTAAAAGGAATTAGTAGTATAATTATCTTAGCTATCCTGTTTGTGTATATATATGCATTCTTTTCTTTCCCTTCCTTCTTTGCTCCTTTCGCCAATCCCAATTGTTCTTCCTTTTTGAGCAGTTTCTTCCCCTTTCACAATATCTGTTGTACATTTTGGATATTATTAACTCTGAGTTTCTTGCACTAGAAAGACAATACAATTTTTACAGAAGTGCATATGATTTATTTCACTTAGGAGTATGCTTTTAAATTGCATTCATTTACCTATAAAAGTCTAGAGTATATCCTCCTTTATAGCTGAGAAGCACTCCGTTGTATAAAAACACCATGTCTTGGGCCAGGGATTTAGCTCAGAGGCATAAGCACCTGTCTGGTAAGTGTGAGGTCATGAGTTTGATCCCCGATACCAAAAAATATTTTAAAATTCACCATGTCTTTTTATCCACTCCTCAGTTGATAGGCAATTGGGTTGTTTACAAGATTTATCTATTACAAATTGCATTGCTATAAACATGTGCTATGATGTTTTTAATTCTCCTGGAAAAATATGTAGAAGGGGAACAGCTGAATTGAATGAGACCTCCAATCCTAATTTCTTGAAAAATCTCCATAATGATTTCCACAAAGGTTGCACAACTCTATACTCCAACCTACAGTATAGAAGGGCTCGTTTTTCTCCACAGCCACACCAGCACTTGTAATTGGTTGTCTTCAAGACGATAGCCATCGTTTCTGAGGTGAGATGGAATCTTTTCATTTCTTGAATGAACAAAGATGTTGAACATTTTTTTGTGTATTTATAAGCAATTGGAATTCCTTTATCTGAGAAGTGTGCATTCATCTCAGATCCCCTTTTTTGGATTGGGACTTTGAATTTGGGGGGGCCTGACTTTTTTCAGTTCTTTATATGTTCTAGTTAGAAGTCCTTTGTCTGAGGGACACTGAGTAAAATGTTTTCCCACTCCGTGGGTTGTCTTTTCACTCTGTTGGCAATTTCTTTGATGTGCAAAAACTTTTTAATAAGATAAAAACTCCATTGCTGATTGTTTGAAGTACATCCCATGCAGTTTGGTTTTTGATCATAAACTCTCTGCCTACACCTATGTCATCGAGGTTTTTACCTACTTTTTTCCCAATAAATTTACTGTTTGTTTTAATATTTAGATCTTTGATTCATTTTGATTTTAGTACATGGTCATATACATGAATCTTGTTTTACTCTTTGGCATGTGGAAAGCCAGTTTCTCCAACACCAGTTATTTAAAAGGCTATCTCTCTTACAGTGAACATGTTTGGCCCTTTGTCAAAGAAAAGGTGGCTGAGTGTGTTTGGAGTTAGACCTGCATCTTCTAATTTGTTCCATTGGTCCTCAGGTCTGGTTTTTTGCCAGTACCATGCTGATTTTATCACAGTAGCTCTGTAGTATAATTTCAAGTCTAGAATTGTGATGCCTCCTACCTTGTCTTTGTTGTCCATGATTGCATTTGCTATTCTAGGTCTTTTCTGGTTCCAGATGAATTTCAAGGATGATTTCTCAAGTTCTCTGAGGTATGCTAATGGTATTTTTTTATCAGGATTGCATTAAATCTATATAACAGTTTTGAGAGTATGGTCATTTTCACAATTTTGGTTCTTCATATCCATGAGCAAGGGATATCTTTCCATTCTCTGAATTTCTCTTCAATATCCTTTTTCAGAGTACTGTAGTTTTCAATGCATAGATTTTTACTTCCTTTGTTAGATTGGTTCCTAAGTATGTCATTTTATTTTGGGATGTTGTCATGAAGGGTGATGGTTCACTAATAGCTATCTCAGTGAGTTTGTTGTTTATATACAGGAGTACTATTGATTTTTGAGTGTTGACTTTGTATCCAGCTACACTACTGAATTTGCTTATTAAATCTAGATGTCTTTTCATAGAGTTTTGGGAACCTTCTCTCTATGTAGAAAATCATGTCTTCTGTGAATAATGATAATTTCACTTCTTTTTCTATCTTTATTCCTTTTATTTCTCTCTCTGGTTAGTTGTTCTGGCTAATGTTTCCAGAACTATATTTACCATCAGTGATAATAGAGAACAACTTTGTCTTTTTCCTGATTTTAGATTGAAAGATTGCAGTTTTTGACTGCTCAGTATGATGTTGACTGTTGGCTTGTTCCAGATATAGGTAAAGACCATCTATTCCAATTTTTTCTAGGGTGCTTATCATGAATGAGTTTTCTATTTTACCAAATGCTTTTTCTGCATCTATTGAGATGATCATATGATTTTTGTATTTCACTCTGTTTATACAGTGTATTACATTCTTTGATTTACACATGTTGAAACATCCCTGCGTTCCTGGGGTGAATCCCACTTGGTCATGGTGTACAATCTTCTTGATGATTTGCAACATTCTGTTTGTTAGTAATTTACTGAGGATTTTAGCATCTATGTTCTTTATGGAAATATACCTATGGTTTTCTTTTTTCTATCTCCCTCTCTCCCTTTCTGCCACTCTCTCTCTCTCTCTCTCTCTCTCTCTCTCTCTCTCTCTCTCTCTCTCTTTCTCTCTCTCTCTTTCTGTTTTTTGGTTGGGTCTTTCTCTCATTTTGGTATCAGAGTAACACTTGCCCCCAGGAATGAGTTAGAGAGGGTTGTTTCACTTTTGATTTTATTAAAGAGTTTGAGGAGTATTGGCATTTAATCTTCTCTAAATTTCTTGTAGAATTCATCAGTGAATCCATCAGGACCTGGACTTTATTTGGATGGAAGGTCTTCTTTTTTAAGAAGAATAAAATAAAAAATTGTAATGGAATAAAATCAGTCAAAACAGAACACTGAGAGTGATACAGGACTTCAAAACAAGATAATAGGAAATCAACAATGGTTACCATAATACCTCATGTTATCTTCAAAGTAGCTGACTATGCCATAAGACATAATAAAAACAACCAAAACAGAACAGAATCAAACCAATCAAAACAAAACAATGAAAGTGATACAGAACTTCAAAACAAAATAATAGGAAATTAACAATGGCTACTATATCCCATTATCTTCAGAATAGCTACCCATATCATCAGACATAATAGAATTTAACAAAGCAAAATAGAATAAAATCAAACAAAACAAAACAATGAGAATGACACAGGACTTCAAAACAAGGTTATAGGAAATTAACATTCACTACCACCTTCCCTTTTCAGACATTTCCTCCCGTCTCACCTTCATAGTATCTATTGTACATTTTAGATCCCACTAGCTCCTTCAGTTTTTTATACTAGAGAAATAGCACAATGTTCATCCATGTAAGTCTGAACCATTTCACTTCTGAGCATGATCCCAATTACATTCATTTACCTACAAAAGCCTCAAGGATATTCTTCTTTATAGCTGAGTAGGTTTCCATTGCATAAAACTACTGTATCTTTCTCATCCATTCTGTGGTTGATGGGCAAACTACCCCTGCTTTTTTCTGGGTCCCCATCACATGGAGCATTGTCTTGTCTCCTTGGACATTCAGTCCATGAATTTTCTTTCAAGTCAAATATGTTTCTTTTTTTGGTGAATTGAGGCCATCTACATTAATGGTTACAATCGACGTACACTGGCTCATCTCTGCCATGCTATGTTCCTGCCATTGGTCCCCCAAATTTCCCCTCCATTCAATTGCCTGCTCTTCTCAATGATTCCCTTCTACTATGTTCCTGGAACCTTGGTCTTATTTACCTCTCTCTAGTATGTCCTTCAGCATTCTTTGTAGGGTGGTGTGATGGTCACGAATTCCTTCAGTTGTTCTTTATCATGAAAATATCTTATTTCTTCATTAATTTTAAAAGATAATTTTGCAGGGTACATCAATTTAGGTTGAAAGTTGTTTTCTTTCAGGACTTGAAACACTTCACTCTAAGTCCTTGACTTCATGGTTTGTGTAGAGAAGTCTGTTGTGATTCTGATGGGTTTCCTATATAGGTGATGTTTCTTTTCTCTAACAGTCTTTAGTAAGCTGTTCTTGTGTTGAATTTATGGAATCTTGATTATTATATGTCTGAGTGTAGATTTACTTTGGTTATGGCTAGTCAGAGTTTTATATGCCTCACTTTCTATATGACAGATCTTTCCCTTGCTTGGGAAGTTTTCTGCTATTATTTCTGCAAATAGTCTTTTTATGTCATTAGTGTTGACCTTTAGTTTTTCACTGACATCTGTCACTCTTAAATTATTTTCCTTTGCATCACTTTACAGTTGCTGGATTGTTATTTCCTGGTTCATTGCTATTTTTAAGAGATCTTTCCTTTTGTGATCACTAGCTGCAATCCTGTCTTTAAGGTCTGAAAGTCTATCTTCACTTTCCTTCAAGCAGTTTTGCCAGCTTTCAGTGGAATTCTTAATTTCCTGGGTATCTCTTTGAATCAGTCTTATGCATTGTAGTTCTTTCCTATATTGTTCATTCAAGGTTTCCATCATTTTCTAATGCTACTCTTTCTTTACCTATGTCTTCTTTAGATAGGTTCAGCATTTCTTTCATTATGTTTGTCATTTATTCTTTTACCTGATATATGCCTGATCTGATTATTTTTACAGCCTCAAGAAGTTGTTTCTTTATTATGGTTGCTACCCTTTCAGAAATTTCAAGTGTGTGACTTCCTATATCTTCTGTTTCTATGCCTCCTAGTCTCATTCTGTGTGGGCTGGAAGTCTGAGATTGCCTTTTATTCCTTTGTCTTGACATTTTCTTTAGTTCCTCCAGAAGATCTGGTTGTGTGGTCCCAGGTTCTTCCTACATTGG